>PRKT01001826.1:6512-48099 GCA_003671525.1 Saccostrea glomerata | reverse complement strand
AATAGATTTACATGAAAACATTATAAAAATATTGGAGATATTCTAATATTTCTATGTTTTAAATTTCAAGAGCGTATGTTCATTATTTTTTTCTTTAATAATATTTTGATTACCCCTTTCTTTAAGGGCTGCAGATTATTATAACGTCAAAAAGACACTGCAACGACGTCAACCTACCTATCAATTGCAAAATCGGTTAAAAAATCAGTTATATCAAATTTTAATTACCTTTTTATACCTATAATTTCTTAGTTTTGTTTAATTTCAATAACTAAGCGAAAAAAGTTGCATTAAAACAGTAAGTACACTTCATTTTACTATGATGCGCGAAATATTGCGCAATGGAAACTATAGTCGACCCCCTTAATTGCACGGATGGTCAACATATTATCTATAACTTTATGCTTTTGGATAGCTGCAGAACTGTAGCTCTCTAAAAAATTTAGTGATGGACCGGAGAGCTTCAGTGCCAACCATCGAAAAAATATATATTTATTGCGCACAAAAAATTGCGCTTGTGTATGGATTAATTCTTTCAAATTCTTACCCCAATTGCAAATAATTTATGTTTCAAATAATTCCTCAATATTCTATTAAGTTCTTACGTAGCTGACATCTACACGAAGCACGTTGGGCAAACTAACCGGTAGCTTACAAACCAAACTGGCAGTATAAACTGACGAAATTTTCCATGATCTTGATTTCATTGCCAGGAGGGTTATAAACATGCAACAACTATAAGGTATGTTTTGTTGTGGAAACAGTGAAAGATTATGTTAGGAATACACGATAAGTAGTATTTTGAGATTATAGTTTTAAAACCACGGAAAAATCAATCGATAAACAATGCACTTTTTGTGTGCAATAAATATACAGTTTATTTCATTGGGTGGCTTTCTGGTCTGTCAAATTATTTCTTCGGAGAGCTACAAATCTGCAGCTAGCTTTTGGATAACATAAATTAAAAATACATGTATAAATATTTTATCTACGAAGTACGAATCTGTTTTCAGAGGCGGGGGTCTTAACAATTTCTTGAATCTCCGTACGATTAAAAGAATGCCTTCTTTTTTACCTACCTGAAAATGAGCAACAATGAATTTTTTTTACGATTTTAAAGGAAAATCACTTTCTCTGTATAGATTATTCTTAAATGAACATTTTCCAGTTCCTTTAACAGCCTTTTGCAAGTCCTTTGCTGACTTTGTCAGTTAACTATAGTGCCGTCTACATTAGCCTCAATTTACTTTAAACAGGGTCATCTGATTTTTTTCCCAAAACCCCAGTGATGGACCCCCTGGACAGAGCTCAAGTTATCCTCCTTTGTGACCTGTGTCAAAGAGCTGCATTACAGAGTCATTGTGAACTTTGTCAGATTAACCTGTGTAAGACCTGTGTGGGGAAGCATCTCTCTGATTCATCTAAAAGACACAACGTTGTACCATACAAACACAGAACTTCTACGCTTAACGTTAACTACCCACAATGTCCAAACCACACCCAGGAATATTGTGAACTTTACTGTGAGAAATGTGACATTCCTGTCTGTTCTGCATGCATCTCCTTTGATAAACATCATGGGCACAAGTTAACAGATATCTTACAGAAACTCAGATTCATTAAAGAAATTTTAAACAATGATTTGAAAGAACTAGAAAAAAGAATATATCCTACCTATGAAGAAATTGCATTAAATTTTAACTCTGAAAAAGTCAACTTGGAAAATCATTATGAGAAACTGACAACAGTTGTCACCAAAAAAGGAGAAGACTGGCACAGAGTAATTAACATCATTGTCAACAAACAGAAATCTGAAATTAATGAGATGACAACTAAACACATGGCCGCTCTGAATAAACAGGAAAAAGAAATCAAACAGATTACCTCTGATGTAAAACACAGCATACTTGATCTTAAGAAAATATTAGATTCAAATGACATCTCCCTTGCATGTGCATACAAATCCAGGAATGCTGAATTCAGAAATTTACCCCCTAAAGTAAAAGTTACATTACCAAGTTTCTTTCCTCATCAGATCAACACAGAACAGCTCCATCAAATGTTTGGTTCGCTGTCAGCATTATCCATTACAACAGAAAAACATGGCTTCGCAATGAAGACACCAGAAGCTGTACCCTGTTCGTTAGGCACACTAGTGCTTGATGAGCCACAGCTCATCACCACCATAGACACCGGGTATAAGGAAATATACAATGTTACCTGCCTCAGTGATGAAGAAATCTGGACATATGGAGATGACAAAATCATGAAACTCTACAACCTCCAGGGCAAACTATTGACGTCAATCCAAACCACGTCTGGGAAAACACTATGTGACATAGCAGTGACATGGAGTGGAGAACTAGTTTATACTGACCCTGGTACAAGAACTGTAAATATAGTGAAGAATAAAAAGATACAGGAAGTGATCAGACTACAGGGATGGAAACCTTACTATGTCTGTATTACCTCCTCTGATGACCTCCTGGTTACCATGAACAGCGATGGTAATAAACAATCAAAAGTTGTCCGTTACTCTGGTTCTAAAGAGAAACAAACCATTCAGTTTGATATTGAAGATAAACCTCTGTATTCATCAGGTAACACTAAATACATCAGTGAGAACAGGAACCTGGATATCTGTGTGGCTGACTGGGAAGCCAAAGCAGTAGTGGTGGTTAATCAGGCAGGAAAACTCCAATTTAGATACACTGGTCACCCCTCTACTACAAAAGGATTATTTGATCCAGTCAGCATCACAACAGACAGTCAGAGTCAGATTCTAACAGCAGACTATATTAATTGTTGTATCCATATCCTAGATCAGTACGGACACTTCCTCCGTTACATTGATAATTGTGATCTATACCGTCCATGTGTTTTAAGTGTAGACAACAGAGACAACCTTTTTGTGGCTGAGTATTTCAGTGGTAAATTGAAGAAAATCAAATACATGTAGAAAGAGTGTTTTAAATAATGAAATGTTTTTGATAAAAACTTTTTCCAATGTCAAAAATCACAAGAATTTATTGTTTTATTCATGTTATTTCGAGAACTTAGGTGTGTGTAAGGGCGTGTGTGAAAATAATTAAAATGAAATAAATAATATTACTAACAGTGTAATACAGGAAAATATAAACTAGAACTGCCCAATAGGGACAAATACCCCCTCTGGGTTTTTCAGAGAAGGCGCCAATTCACAAATGTATAATTTTTCCATTTCTAAGAATAGTTGTTTAAACAAACTCCTAGCTGTGGTGTAAGCATTACTTCTATCAAATAATCGTCAACTGTTTGCCTTGTAGGTTGACAAATGCCCTTCCTCCACAAACACATATATCTTTCATGTGGGACAGGATGCACTGAAATTTGTCACTTCATATTTGGAATTTCTTTTTTAAATATATCGATTCAGATAATGATTTAAAGTTTATATAAATTTAACTAATTAGTCTTAAAAACTTACATGTAATCTATACCAAATTGATTTTTAGAAAATGAAGGCAAGCCATCGAATAACGTATGCTATTTAAACTGACCAGGAATTCTTTTGTCTAATTCCCAAAGGATACAGATAAGATCTACTTGATCAGAGAAGCTCTTACAGAAATGATTGAGACAGCTAGCCTTCCTACATTTGGCTGAACTCACTCATTAATCCTTGACTATATGCATGTACACTTATCCCGCTTCAGACAAATTTGTAGACAATTGATTGGATGAGAGCTCATCACATGACGCCCTGAAATTTTCAATATTACGTCTCCGAGTAGGGGGTGTATTAAAAATCGGGCACGCGATTCTGTTCGTAACGAAGACCCCCCCCCCCCCCTGCTCCCCCCTCAAATAGTAAAATTCAACAAATAATCCATCACTTCCAGGACTTGATTTTTTTTTTCATTTTGTTAATTGCTAAAAGCAATTCTTTTGATATCGAACAATTAACAACGTAAAATGTGCAGAGAAAGTGATTTTCTTTTTAAATCCTTACTACATTCTTTGCTGTACATTACGTCGATAAAAGAGCGTGCACCCTCATTTTCGTATGGAGATTCAAAAAATCATGATGACCTCTGCCTTTGAAAAAACATTCGTACTTCATAAATAGATACATGTATTATAATTTTAAATTCATCAAATGTAATATTACAATTAAAAAATTGTTCCTATACAAATCTATACGAAAATGAGTCTAACATTTTTAATGTTTTGCTGAGCGGGCATAAAAAATCGAAGTTGGACCGCTGAGTGAGATGTTGGACCACTCGAAGAGATGTTGGACCGCATACTTCACAGAATGGGCGGAGCTTAATCTCATTTTCATTCGTTGGCGTTAAACAAGGACAGACCTGATGTTACATTACGGAATATAGTACAAAATACATGCATGTCAAAAAATATAAAATAAAATGAAAGGTATAACAAAACATTTATTGACATAGTTCTCGGGCAAAATGCGTTTTGTCGGACCCTCGAACCAAACTGTCTGCCTGAGGCCGTTAAGACAGTTTGGTTCTTGGGTCCGACAAAACGCATGTTGCCCTCGAACTCAGTCAATAAATGTATAAAGTTATTGATTAGATGTTGACTACTAGTATTCCTGCTATTTAAACGCAATGTTCTTTTTTGAGAATTTTGTCGCCATTATCCTTAAGTGCAGTCAACCTTTGCTAAAACTTAGTAACTTGATCTCAAAATACCAGCAGGCACTAGTTCGTATTAAATAATACGTTTTACATATTTTATTCCAAAAAATTAAGAGATAAAATATTTCAAATATTTTCCTTCTAGACAAAAAATATTATGGACACACAGTTGGAGAGGAAGATAGGATGATTCTAAACTTTATGGGTTTAATAACCATACAATTATAGTAAATTCAACCCTTTAATTTAAACTTCTCTACACCAACAGATATAGATATTTCAGGTATTTAAATCACATGACCTGGTGACAGGTTAATATTTAGAACAAAGACAAAGAAGTAAATTGTGATGTACGGAATTATCAGGGAGGTCATATTGGATGATGAGGTGAGACAAGATTATATTTCAGATTTAACATTTTAACATGTTACAGTGTATAAGACCTTTCCAGATATTATAAATGATCTCAAGTATAGTGTACATGACATGACAAGCATGAGAGAGCTACTTAAGATCCTACTGACTACATAAAAATTGTTATGACTGTTGTAAAAATAATATTTTTTTAAACATAGGGAAAATAAACACAGTATGTAACTACAAAGTCATACTTTCTTTTCTTCTTAACCGACTTAGTCTTACAATTTTACAAATAAAACAAAACTTAACATCAATTCGTTTAAAATTACGTAAAATTTCTGAAGTCAGTGACTCATGTCTCCATTTACTTCACACAGGGTCATCTAACCATTCGATCAAAGCCCCAGTAATGGACCCCCTGGACAGAGCTCAAGTACTCCTCCTCTGTGAATAAAAAGAGGGTAGGGGGGCAACCAACCTTTCAATGGACACTTTCAATAGTAAAGGTATTGTTGGGAAAAAAAGGGAGATCCCCCCCCCCCCCTGTTGCTTCTAGCCTGCTGTTTGTTTAATACAAAGAACAGTTCAATAGATATTGATAAATCTTCATAATACCAGCGCTAAATGGATTCGAAATTTACATTGATGTTAGTTTAATGTTATATCTTATCAAAATTGACATATCTGTGTAACATTACGACCTCATCATTTTTACTTAAGGTTCGGAGTCCACATATAGCTCTACTTCAAGAATTTGAGAGAATCATACATTTTTGCCGTGGTTTTCGACGATGTAACAACCTCCGATTTCTGTAAACAACACTGCATAGCGTTAATTAATAGAAAGTTTTCGTCTAAACCAAGCAAGCTTAAGAGATTTTATGAGTACTTCAATGTTTTTGGATGATTTTATATTTATTGCTTCAATCAAATTAAAACAGTAACTTATCTTGGTTTGTTATCCACTGTGCACTTGATGTATGCATTTAACACTATAAACAGGTGAGTATCAGTAAGTTTGGATAATAAAACACTTTTAAGAATGGTTATTTTGCCCAGTGGAGAAATTTGTCTTTAAGACCACCGTGTTATTTCTTTTTGAATACCAAATAATTTGCTATCGAAATTGAGAAGTTCTATTTCCTTAAGATTTGCAGTGTACGAGGTGATACCCAATATTGTAAATGGTTGATTAGTCAAACTCAGATCTGTACAAATCTGACTCATAGTGTTTTATTTGAACCACGTTTTGCTACGTTTTGCGCAAGTCCTACAAGCTTAAGCTTTACTGATATGAAATTTTAGACTATGCAGTATTGAAAAAGTAGGTCAAGTGCATTTTTCTGAACCAAGAATATTACTAAGTCGTCTGCATATTGGACTTAACTGTTTCCTTCCCTATATATTCTTTTATTTCGTTTTTTTTTATTTAATCATATTCATTATAGCCATAATTTCGACAGATTAAATAAAGATGGGCATACGGTATCTCCTTGGTGGCAACATAGTCCAATTGAAAAGAAGTATGAAAAAATATGTCAGATAATACACAGAGCCTAGCTTTGCTGAATTTAACTGATGCCCATTTTATTATATCTGGGCCAAAAATAAACAACTTCAAGGTTCTTTGCATAAACTTCCATGAAAATAAATCAAATGCCTTTTCAAACTGATTGTGATTTTATTAAATAATTTGATACCTGAGATCTGTTTTTCATGAGTACTACTGATAGTAACAAATTACACGAGTATTTTGTCCTACGTAGCAAAGCCCTTTTAATTGTCATGAATTAAGAAGTCCCGGATATTTTTACTACGATTTATTTAGAAATACATGGAATGGCAATTTAATAGGATACATTACGGAAGGAAATGGGTCGCCAATTTTAAAGTGCTCTCTTGGCTTTCCACCCTTTGGGGTGAATAAAAGAAATAAAGCCTTGTTTTAGCTCAAATTAAAGATATTACCCCTGATAAATATATACATATTATTAAGGGATCTTATGAAAGAAGTTCTGAGCCCCCCCCCCCCCCCCCCCCCCCCCCCAAAGTTTTGAGAATTATACGGTGAACCGTACGCGCATAATATCCACGCATGTGCAATTTAGGTTGTGTTACTCGTTGTCACGTGCGTTGCGAATGTTAACTGCGTCTAAACCAATCAGATTTAAATTTAGTATTAAACACGAAAGTATAATAACATTGAATATCTTTTTATCCATTGTGAAAATACATGTACACTGCGTACATCATTGAATATCATGTATATATATCATTTAATATCATTGTACCAATTGTGTATTAATTATTCAATATATACTTTGTGTACATTATTGAATTGATACTTTATGTACATCATTGTAGAGATACCTTGTGTACATCGTTGTATTCATTTTATTGATGCTTGAGTTGACTATTAATCAATAAAGCCATGACAAAAATTTCCAATCATTCTTAAACCATTTTATCGACATAATCTATGCTTCAGGTCGTCAGTTAGTTAGAGGGGAAGGTGTAAGGACAGATCCAGATGTTATACCCACACATACTCGATAAAAAACCTTTTTTTGCAAGAAATAAATGACCAAGAGCAATAAAATTATTTGATAGTGGTGGTGGGGGTGGTAGTTTCATTCATACATACTTGCATATGATATGATTATTATAATTTATATGATTACATGGATAAATGGGGTGGGTATGTTTTTTGTTTATGATAACTAAATAAATAACTAAAATTTCCCCCCGGGCTGAGCAGCTACATTGATTTTATAATTTGGTGCATGGTCACCAGCTTTCCACATCAAAACAGTTGGGATGATCTTTAATCTTCTTTATTGAAAAATATGATATAGATCTCTAACTGCATAACATACATGTTAAACTGGCCTAGATCTTCACTTGAACGGACTTACTACCAGTTTCAGATCAAAAAGGGTATCAAACCATTAAATAGCTCTCTGCTTGAGAAAATTCGGACAGACAAAGAAGAGAGCTACAGATCGAAGCGTTGTAAAAACCTTCGATTTACGCCGACCATTTTTTTGTCGCTTACTTCGGGTGTTTTTCTTGTATTTGATTCTTTTCCTAGTTTTAAAAATGGTATTTAATGATTTAATTATCATATATTTCACTTCAATTCCCGATAATTTACTTACCTTTCAACAGTAACAAATGACTATTTGTAGTTACGGACGTGGAAATGGAACTCTTTTAAATGGAAATTACAAAACGATATTCAGGACTGTTTCGGACCGTTAAAATGTAAATAAAGTATCAAGAATTAGAGTTAAATATATGATTAATTGTAGGGTACCATTCTAAAAGTCAGCCAAACGCCCAAAGCTTAATCTACACGAAATAAATCCCTATAAAGTAGCGACAAAAACTCGTTGGCGTATATCGAAGGTTTACAGAGCTCAAGTACTCCTCCTCTGTGACCTGTGTCAAACAGCAGCATTACAGAGTCATTGTGAACTTTGTCAGATTAACCTGTGTAAGGCTTGTGTAGGGGAGCATCTCTCTGATTCATCTAAAAGACATAATGTTGTACCATACAAACACAGAACTTCTACTCCTACCGTTCACTACCCGAAATGTCCAAACCACACCCAGAAACATTGTGAACTTTACTGTGAGAAATGTGACTTTCCTGTCTGCTCTATATGCATCTCCTCTGATAAACATAATGCGCATAAGTTAACAGATATCTTACAGAATCCCAGCTTTATTAAAGAAATTTTAAACAATGACTTGACAGAACTAGAAAAAGTAATATATCCTACCTATTAAGAAATTGTTTCAGATTTAAAATCTGAAAAACCTAACTTGGAAAAACATTATGAGAAACTGACAACAGTTGTCACCGAACAAGGAGAAGACTGGCACAGAGAAATTGACATCATTGATAACAAACAGAAATCTGAAATAGATGAGATGAAAAGTAGACACCTGGCTGCTCTTAATAAACAGTAAAATGAAATCAAACAAATATAATCTGGAGTAAAACATTGCATAGTTGATCTGAAGAAAATACTGGACTCCAATGATGTATCCATAGCATCTACATACATATCCAAGAATGCTGAATTTAGAAGATTACCTCCTAAATTAAAAATCTTATAACTAAGTTTCTCTTCTCATCCGATAAACACAGAACAGCTCCATCAAATGTTTGCTTCCCTGTCAACATTTTCCGTTACAACAGATGAACATGGCTACACAATGAGACACCAGAAGCTGTATCCTGCCCTTTAGCCAAAACCCTGCTTGATGAACCAGAGCTTCTTACCACCATAGACACTGTGTTTAAATATCTACAAAGTAATACCTGTCTCAGTGATGAAGACATCTGGACATGTAAGTTAAACAAAATCATGAAACTCTACAACCTCCAGGGCAAACAACTGAAGTCAATCCAAACCAAGTCTGGAAACATACCATATGACGGTAGTAATGAAAAGGAGTGGAGATCTAGAACAAAAATGGCGGACACATTGCTTTTACGAATCATGTTCAGCTTTAAACAGTCATATCAAATTTTATAGACAACATCAATCATTTCACTATAGCGAGCCACCTGTGTCTGTTTTTGTTCCCCGTGTTGAGCCTCAGTAGTCTTCTTACTCTCCTTATGAGGGCCCCCACAAAGCTGTAGAGGGTCCTGGACTTACAGTTTTCCTAAACAAACAAACAAACAATCAAATAAACAACGATTTATGTAAATCCAAAGACATTTTTCATAGTTAGGTGATAAATTAAGCATGGCTCAATAGAAGTACAATAAAAGTACACTTTATTTCAAATTTTCAAGGTAATGTATAAACTTTTTTGGAGGTGGGGGGTCAACTAGAAAACCCTACTTCAAAATTCAGGGAAGTTGTATCAAAGGATTGTTAGGAATATTTAAATATTGCGAAAAATAGCAGCTAATTTTTCCTTTTGCCGTTTCAACGATTAAATTAAAACTAGGGGCAGATTATTCATGCACCACGGCATAAATATTAAATAAGCGTTATTCACAATATTAATTTATCCATAAAGTCATGAAACATGCAGTGAATGTTAAGTTTTTAATTATTTGTTGGGAGGGGTGTGTGTGTGTGTGAAATAATAGGACATATAGGTAACAATAGGCCGGTGTAGAGACGAATAATGACCCCCATAGAATAATGACCGGGGGTATTTTTCGACAGCGAAAAATGACCCCCAGTTAATATTCTACGGCGAAAATTGACCCCGGTCATTATTCGACGTCGAATAATGACCCTTTTGCCCGTAGAAAAAGTATCACCACCCTAAAAATTTCTAGAACCCACGTGAAGAAAAATGACCCCCGTAGAAAAATGACTCCATGTGGATTAAAGCTGAAATTTTTAGGGGGCACAAAAAAAAAAGATTAAGAAGCATATTGGCCAAAATGCTCATCTGAGGTAATCGGGTATAAATTGATGATATGTTGATCTCATAACATTATACAATTATAACTTTATTTTAAGGTCAATGCGATGATTCAGGATCTAAATGAGTAAAAGATTTATCGAGCCTAAAGGATTAGGAAATCATTGTTTTTCGATGGTGGAAACCATCGTACTGATAGAAAAAATCAGCAGTATTATATATTATTATATCCTTTGTGTAAAAGCGGGAGAGTAAATAGTGATCGGGATGTCCGTCCGTCTGGGGGTATCCATCTCTTATCGGCAACTCCTCTTATATATAAAAAGATGTGTTTGTGAAACAGCTTTGCCCCTGTATGGCAACATAGCGAAGATTAATCTTTTCTAAAATGCAATTTGAATATATTTGTACCCAAAGTAGGGTCTTCTCACAATAAATACAAATGCAAAATAGGAAAGCCCTAGGACCACGTGTTCAAAAGTAATACACATATTAAATATGAAAGTCATTGCTTCAATAAATGAAAAGTTATGGTCAAGATTAAAGTTTTTGCGGACAAACAGACCGCCAAACAGACATACAGACGGACACGATAAAACTATTTACCCCGAATCTTCGATTAAGGTTTTCAATCCCTAATAGGAAGAAATTCAATGAAATTGAAAACATAAAAGATATGTAGGCATTCAATACTCAGTTTCTTTAGACATAGTTCCCATTTATTACTATAAGTATGTTTAGTGGGATGTGTCCTAATTCATCACCTTGAATTTTGGTAAGAGTTATCTCCCCTTTTTTAATTAATAAAAAAAAATCAATTAAAAAAATTTAGCTGGTAAAAAAGTTGTTTTCAATTATCATTCTATTTTTAATATTTCAATGCATCTTTCCACCACAAGATTTATTGATATTCAAATTATTTGAATTTTTATTCTGAAAAAAACGGTTTTCTCCATAGACTTCAATGCACTCTTTGTTAATTAACTATTCCTTAATTAATGAACTTTTTGAAAATTTCTCGTGAGCAATCCTTTTCCACTATAAAATGCTTTAATAATATCAGAGTATTGTGTACTTGACGGACATTTAAGGGTAGAGAATTTGGTCCAATATTAGGGATTGAAATCCTTAAGGGGGCATAAAAAGAAATGGTCTTCAATTAACTTTTCATATTATGATACAGTATAAAAAAGACGTTATGTACAAAAATGAAAATGTTTGTTCTGATTTTCATATTAAATTCTCTGAAAAATATACTCAGAACTGATCTGAGTGAAAGGGTGGAGTAAAACAAGAATTAAGAAATGTAATGAATACTGTGTGCTAAATCAAAAGGTTATATAACATTTTTAAATAAGTTTTCTTATTATATCACAAATGTAAATAATTTTTGCTATAAACCCTGGAAAATGCCGAGTCACACCGGAAACAGTTATGTCACCTCCAACGGAAACAGTTATGTCACCCTTTCGATTACGTTCACGTGTTTTTACGTTACGCATTTTAGTTCGGGTTCGAGATTTTATGACGTCGGATGCTAAGCAAAAGTTAGATAAAACGTTCCATCGTTAAAATGACATTGCCCTGCGGACCCGGTTAAACGATAGAATTCGTTCCGTGTATTCGTAATGTAGCAAAAAAAAAACATGGGCGATAACTCGTACTCTCTATAAATCAGTGCATTTACTACGAACAATCTAGAGAGTTCCGAAAGCAAACATGACAGGTAAATTTGAAGCGAAAGAAAAACGTGGAGAAAATTAATTGGATTTTCGTTTTTAGATGGATTATTTTCTGGGATAAAAAGCATAAGCAATACGTTGAGAAAATTAATTGGATTTTCGTTTTTAGATGGATTATTTTCTGGGATGAAAGGCATAAGCAATCTCAAAAAGGGTTGTTTTGATTAATTTGGTAGTTATTTCCAGTGCAAATCCTTTTATATTCTTCAAAATCGTTTCGGAGCGGATCCGCTCCGATTTGCTACATTGCAAGTATATGGAACGTATTCTAACAGTGGTGAGGGCTTGTACCGAGACACAGTTACAACATGTATATAGCTCTCTCCTCCAAAATGGGAGAGGATTGGACATTTTGGCTTTGGTTTGCGACAATGATTACGTAATTATGTTTCTCATACATTTAAACACAATAACTTTCATACTAGCTCAACACAGATTCTAAGGTTTCGATGATGGGGTCAGCGTTTTCTAGGATGGATCCAAAGTCACTTTTAGTTTAGTATAGGTATCTAATAACTCTGCAAATTCCAGCCGACCCCCCCCCCTCCTCCCATCTTGATCCGTGCATGGATGAATACTGGATATACAGACACAGGAGGTAAGGTTTATAATATACATGTACCATTCCCACAAATTCATAAAGAATCGCAATCAGAGGAGAGGAAGAAATGTGAAGATTACAACCTGTGAAATAATCTTCCATATGCAGTATCAGTCTTACATGTATTGAGTATATAAAACGTAACTTGCATATAACATGTTTACGAGCTAGCATATGAATTTTGATCTATGAAGGCAACTTACGGAATTACATGTACGAGGTAATGATATTCTGGGATACATCATGTATTAAATATCTGCTGTCATTTTAATGGTTAGCTGCAGAACTGTTGCTCTCTGCTTGAGAAAATTCGGACAAATAAAGCAGAGAGCTACAGATCCAAGCGTTGAAAAACCTTCGATATACGCCAACGAGTTTTTGTCGCTACTTTATAGGGATTTATTTCGTGTAGATTAAGCTTTGGGCGTTTGGCTGACTTTTAGAATGGTACCCTACAATTAATCATATATTTAACTCTAATTCTTGATACTTTATTTACATTTTAACGGTCCGAAACAGTCCTGAATATCGTTTTGTAATTTCCATTTAAAAGAGTTCCATTTCCACGTCCGTAACTACAAATAGTCATTTGTTACTGTTGAAAGGTAAGTAAATTATCGGGAATTGAAGTGAAATATATGATAATTAAATCATTAAATACCATTTTTAAAACTAGGAAAAGAATCAAATACAAGAAAAACACCCGAAGTAAGCGACAAAAAAATGGTCGGCGTAAATCGAAGGTTTTTACAACGCTTCGATCTGTAGCTCTCTTCTTTGTCTGTCCGAATTTTCTCAAGCAGAGAGCTATTTAATGGTTTGATACCCTTTTTGATCTGAAACTGGTAGTAAGTCCGTTCAAGTGAAGATCTAGGCCAGTTTAACATGTATGTTATGCAGTTAGAGATCTATATCATATTTTTCAATAAAGAAGATTAAAGATCATCCCAACTGTTTTGATGTGGAAAGCTGGTGACCATGCACCAAATTATAAAATCAATGTAGCTGCTCAGCCCGGGGGGAAATTTTAGTTATTTATTTAGTTATCATAAACAAAAAACATACCCACCCCATTTATCCATGTAATCATATAAATTATAATAATCATATCATATGCAAGTATGTATGAATGAAACTACCACCCCCACCACCACTATCAAATAATTTTATTGCTCTTGGTCATTTATTTCTTGCAAAAAAAGGTTTTTTATCGAGTATGTGTGGGTATAACATCTGGATCTGTCCTTACACCTTCCCCTCTAACTAACTGACGACCTGAAGCATAGATTATGTCGATAAAATGGTTTAAGAATGATTGGAAATTTTTGTCATGGCTTTATTGATTAATAGTCAACTCAAGCATCAATAAAATGAATACAACGATGTACACAAGGTATCTCTACAATGATGTACATAAAGTATCAATTCAATAATGTACACAAAGTATATATTGAATAATTAATACACAATTGGTACAATGATATTAAATGATATATATACATGATATTCAATGATGTACGCAGTGTACATGTATTTTCACAATGGATAAAAAGATATTCAATGTTATTATACTTTCGTGTTTAATACTAAATTTAAATCTGATTGGTTTAGACGCAGTTAACATTCGCAACGCACGTGACAACGAGTAACACAACCTAAATTGCACATGCGTGGATATTATGCGCGTACGGTTCACCGTATAATTCTCAAAACGTCAGTTTCGCGTTTGAAAGAACCAGAATAAACTTGACGTCAGTAAAAGCTTCCGTTCGATGTAGTTTACGTGTACCTGAAAACAACAAACGACAGACGAGATATGCTTGTGGGTGCAGAAATAACGAAACTTTATATGATAAAGGACTATTAGAATATCATACAAACAATAAAGATGTCATCTTTTTCGAAGTAGCAGGGAGTTTGAAAATTTTTTAAACGTGAACGTGACGACGATCGACAATTTTCGTTTTATTTTTGCTGACATCCCAAATCAATAAGACATTCAGTATAATAAAATAAATGGTGCCTGTTTTAGAGGATAACAGTTGAAATGGACACCAATTGACTTCAAAACAGACACCATTTATATAATATGCAATTATATGCTATGATATACAATGATATTCAATGATAAATGAATTGCAATGAGCAGATTACTATGTATTACAATGACAATGGTCTACGTCGACTTTATCGATAGTGTATGACGTAGAATCAACAGCAATGGCACAATGACGGAAGCTCAAGTATTGGCCAAAACCCCTGCGAGATGATCATGACTAATTCATGAATTTCCTTAAATTTTTCATGAACTTTATTCATGAAATGTTCATGAAATGTTCATGAAGATCCTATGAACTTATTATTGGACATTTTCAAATCGTGAATTTTTATTCATGAAAGAAAACTGATGAAAATTCATGAACATTTCTTTTCATGAATAATTCATGAAGAGTCATATTCATGAAGATTCATCATTTCAAGAATGTCCAATAATAAGTTTATTGGATCTTCATGAACTGTTCATGAATAATTTGATGAATTTATTCAGGAATGTTCATGAATGAATAAAATTCATGAAGCATTGGCATTCATAAATATTCTTGCTTATTTGTAAACAAAAAATGCAATATTTTTATTCATGTTTATTCATGAAAATGCATGAAGTCATGCTAAATACGGTAACAGTAGATGTTTTAAAATACAACATCTCGAAAAATTTCACAGAATTTTTGTTTGTTTTCCAAACATGGCAACAAAATCTTTGTTAAATAGACAATTCTGATATATTAAACCATAGTAAATGAATAATGTAGTTCATTCCTGGTAAAAGTATGAAAAATGTCAAATCAAACGCAACTCTTTGCAGAATGTTTAACCTTACTCGGTCAAGAGGAGAGGGAGTCCTTCCTCAGCATATTTCAAAGTTTTAATGCCAGAATTGGAACATTTTTTAATTCCAATCTAGGAGAAAAGTTTGTTCAGCACCAGGGCAACAGCTTTAAGGGCTTTCAAGCATTTCGAGCAGAGACGGTCCATTCAAAAATCCTTATTGTCTCTCCATGTGGAATTTCCAGAATTTCATCAATTGGATCCTTTGATTCAATATCATTCATATTTTCATTTCTCTCTTTCTTTCTTTTTTTTCAAGAACTCAGATTTCTTGGAGCCAGAGTTTCTTGTCTTCTGCTCATCAACATTTGTGAACTGCTTCTCTTATTCCTTCAAGAAGAAAAATTTTCTGAAAATACCCTTGAATGTAAAACTTAAGACTTTTTTGTATTTTCTTGCATTTTAGTTTCATTTAATTTTGCATCAGAGGCACTTCCAAATTAAAATTAAAGCATTTTGAGTGGAATTTAAGCCTATTTTTCTGCGTCGCCATTTTTTAGATCAATCAGGCCTATGAATGTTTTGAGTCTCAGTCTAATCTATAATTAATGTATGTTATATGGTGGGATCCCAACTCAAAGCAAAGTTTTACAAAACTTCCATTTAAAAAAAAGATATAATAATTTATTTTACAAATAGACAGTAACATTTACAGACAGATTTCTTACTCAGTGATTGCCTCCATTTTTTGTATCTCACCAGTTATGAAGTAGATTGATCTTCTGAACATATATTCTTCCTTCTTCATATTCTGTTATTTTCTTAAAAAGTAGACAAAGATCAGCGACTATGCAAATCATAGATCACAAATACCGAACCTCCCACTCTACAAATTCAAACTTCCAACGTCTCGCGTGTTTGAAGTTTGTGCCTTTTTTTCAAAAATGTAAGGTAGTGCTAAGAAATACGTTAGTTTCGAATTTCCAAGATTGCTATGTAAAAAAAAATAACAAACACTATCTGAACAATTTTTCACTGAAAATACAATTTTTTTTTATATCAAAGTAACTTTTATCAATCAAGAATTCGAATTTTTTACGTCATTAAACCTGTATTGCATATTAATTTCGCATTTTCATAGCAAGTATGGCGGCCATTAATGGAGGACATGACATGATAATAACAATCTCTCGCCCTCAGACTGAGTATTCTGAGCTGTAAAGACGCATAGGAGAATCAAGACTACAAAAACGAATATGGATTATGTCACAGATACTTTACAACCATGCAGTATGTGCTCTATCATTTACACACGAATCTGTGCCACAATGCAAGGGAAACTTTGACATTTTAACTGCACAAAAATTAATATATATAGCGTTCCGATCCAGGAATAATAGCGGTACAGTACAGCTGTTAATAAATACAGAGAACGTTTTTACGAAGATCACGAAGTTTTTTTTTCTAGAATGCATAATTTTCTAACAACTTGTTTAAAGTTTGACGTTAGAGAAAATTCGGTCGAACAAAGTTGTGTTGTGAAAAACGAGATTATTTAAAGCACAGTATGATCAATATAACTGTTTAATTTTCATTATAAAGGACTATAAGTAATCTATTTGAAAAAAATGCTGTCAATGATGATTCAGTGTTTGTTTAATTATAATTAAAAAAAACACGAAATGTTTAGAAATTAGAGATTTCATGATTTGTTTTTCAGATAGTTGGTAAAAGCATGCTATTAAATATAAATTATACCAGGGGTTTGACCAATAATTGCTGCATGCAAAGGTTGTATTATGAGAGTAATGAATGTTTTCTGTGAATCATTTTTGTCCATTATTTTAGTCTTCATGAAAATTCATGAACATTCATAATACCTTGAACTCTACATTTTTTCTGTCTTTAAAATTAAAATTACCAATATTCTTGTATATTCATCATTTGTTTATGAACTACATTTTATGAATATATTCATGAATAAAATTCATGAACCATCTTTATGAAACAGTCACGAACCATTCATGAACACATCATGAATGTTCATGAACGATTCATAAAAGTTCCTAAAATTATGAATTTCAGCTCGCAGGGAAAGGAATGGATGTAATGGATTCTTCTGCTGATAGCCAAGGGAACGGATGTTATGGATTCTACCACTGGTAGCCAAGGGAATGGATATAATGGATTCTTCTGCTGGTTGCAAAGGAAATGGATGTAATGGATTCTTCTGCTGGTAGCCAAGGTAACGGAAGAAATGGATTCTTCTGCTTGTGGTCAAGGGAATGATTGTAACGAATTCTTCTGCTGGTAGCCAAGGAATTTGATGTTGACTGAAAAGGAAATCAAAGGCGTACAGCATCAACATATTGTTGACACAAAAGAACAATTCATCAAAATCTGGTCAGTTGGGAGAGGTCGGTGGAATACTGAGCTTCAATGATGACAGAAGATGGAAAGGAAGAGCAAGTTTTTAATGCACATCGTAATGGATGTGGCTAAATGCAGTAAGTGCATTTGAGTGAGAGTTATATTTACTGGACTTTTAGTTAAGTTGGATTAAATACAAGATATACAGAAAATATATTGATAAAATCGAAAAGAAGACATTGAATCCAAGTTAATGGCTTATAGAATATATGTAAATAATATTTTGTTAAATTATAGAACACATTTTTCATTGTGAAAAAAACTTAATCTGCCTCTTGCTGCATGCAAACTGCGTCAGATTTTAGGAAAGGAAGTCACATTGACAAGTGGATTGCAATCAGTGACTTGTTTATAACTTGTCATGTAGGATTTAATAACGACAAAAACAGCCAATCACTACCCAAAGTTATCGTTCCACTTATTGTAGCGAAGCGAACGACAGCTTTGGGTAGAGATTGCAAAACAAGTGTTGATGTATTTCTTGCTTTCCAACAGGTTAAAATAGAAAATCGCCTATTTTGATGTAATAAAAAAAACTTGATTTTGCATATAGTCAAGTTTTCCCAATCTCTACCCAAAGTTATCGTTTGCTTCGCTGCAATTGGAACGATAAGTTATAGTTACACAATAGATATTAATTGGTTAATGGTAAATACACTCACAATTTTTAATTCACGAGGGGCGGAGCTTTGTCAAATAAAATAAGGGGGAACTTTAACATGTTTAATGTGAAATTACTATTTGGAGACAAGAATAAGGATAAATTTAAGGCAATTCGAGATAGAACGTATAACGTTAACAGGATACGCTTAGTAAAATACGGAGCGAATGTCGACAAATTAATGTTGGTATTCTTGAAGTTAAAAATGTTGACTAAACTCATTTATCAGTTATTGCCAAGGTTTTGAAATTAGCATCATTCATTCATCAGTCAAGGTCTTGTTACATGCATTATGGCTTGATGCCAAATTGTGGGCGTGACTTAAAAACTGTGGTTCCTCTGGCAAATACACCACAGCAACATCAAAGTAAAATCTGAATTTACCGCCAGTCCTATGGTACAACTCTGAGTAGAGATTGAAGTTTTACCATAGAAATTAGGCTCCGCCCCAATCTGCAACCTAGTAAACTCTGCTGCGTGACCTATGTCAAACCTTTTAGTGCAAGTTACACAATGAAATATACGAATAATGAGTGTCACTCTATCAAAAATGAGAAGTGAGCGTATACAGACTGGGCCAGATCTCATAAACTCGCGACTTCTATAGGAAGCTGCAACAATCTCAAGTTTTCCATATTGCAAATTATACAACAAATCACTCCAAAGTTCATTGCTCTCTACGGAATGGAAACAAGTAAACGTTACTCCTGTTCACAAAAAGGCAAACGAAGTGATATCAACAATTATAGACCTATTTCATTATTGTGTATTACTGGGAAGGTTATGGAAAGATGTGTTAATAATCATATTTATAGTTACTTTGTAGAAAAGAAATTCTTTTGTAATAATCAGTCAGAATTTATATCCGGCAACTCAACAGTTAATCAATTATAGTATAGACATATTAATAATGGCAAATGATTAAATATAGTTGAAAATTAATTCAAGGAAACGAATTAATATAAGTTGTAACAGCTTGTTTTCGAATCCTGTATGTATTATTTACTGTGAAAATATAATATCTGATTTAAATGAAATAAAGTTTAAACTAAAAGATACATAAGAAAAACTGGAAACACATACAGAGGCTGATAAGGAGAAGAGACCTCATTTGAATGTAATTACAAACCCCAAACGTATTATCAACAACAAAATTGTCCTTTTCAGATGGCAGTTCTCTGAATACGTCCTGGACATTTTTCAGGGAACCATTATTTGGTGCTGGCTGAATGCCTAGGATCTTATAAATCATTGGGTATAGGTCTACGTTATTGAACGTCTCCACAGAGTGGTTGATCTTGAAGGCTGGTCCCATGGCCATGAAGTAGGGATGCATCTCTGCCAGACTGTTGTTAAAACCGTGTTCTCCTTCTTTAATGGATTAAGGAAGAGATTGATAAATTGAGAATACGTTTGCTGAATAATGTACTGGTGTAAATATTGAACCTTCAGTTATAATCAACTTTGCCTTAAAAAATCTCGTACTACGGAAAAGCCTCATAACCTTTACATGTACCTCGATTGAAATCTTGTGTGAAGCACCTTTATCTTAACAATAAGTGTACTTCTCAACTGACTGCTTGTGATATATGATGCATATTTGTTTTATCAGATTTAACTTATTCGTCATAAAAGCATTCTAAAGATAATTGACAAAACAAACATTGTGCTTTGTCATGTTCTTTTACCTGATTGGAATAGCTCATAATAGACACGTAGTTATGAATCGTTGAATGATGCACTCTTGGGTTTAATCAAGATACGCACGTGTCCCAAAATGTGACTCTTAGATATAACTATGTTTTTTTTACTTGAATCACCCTTGTTATCTCCGATCAATTCGTTAATCATTATACTAAATACCTTTAAGACATTAATTATAAAATACTGTTAATCTATATCAAGTTAATGAAAAGGTTAAGAAGATGATATTAGATAAATGACCCTTTCAGTATGGAAGCAGTTATAGTAATTTAAACATTGGATTAAAGTATATTAGTTTATCTCTTTTATTTCCTTACATTGACCGTATTTACGGCAACTTGAAACATAAATGCGCTCATATTAAAAAATGGCTTCTAAAATGGGTGTGTGGCCTAAAGTCTATGAGAAATCGAAGTAAATAATGTACATTTATAAAATAATACCCAATTACAGTTCATTGAAATAGAAATTGAAATTGATGGAAAGATTGAGACAAAAATATGTAGAAATTTTATGTAAATTATTGAGGGGCCAGATTTGGACGTATAAACGATTCATTCTTTGGTTATATATGCCGTACTGAAATACAAAAAAGGAGATTAATATGTACAATATAAATTTTGGGAATATAGTGCATAATACTTAAAAAACACATAATCTGCATAATTATCCTAACTAAAACATTCAAATTCATAGCAGATTACTGAATGTCTTACTAATTATTTGAATATGTGAAAAATCTAATTGTTTTTTATTTATCAAAAATAGACTAGTTTACGTATTAAGAAACGCGGGTATGTTAAGGAAGCATACAAGTAATTTCTCGGGAAATTTAGACTTTTTGAAGAAAATTAGTTTAATTAATTACCAAAAACCACTGATAAACGTAAACTGTAATTTACTATTGCATACAGATAAAAGCATGTCTAACGCAAAGACGTGCATCACCGTCACGTCATCACGTGACTTCTATTAATAGCAAAATTTTCCTTAATAAAAAGGCTTACAGAACAACAATACCCCGGAGTTTGATAATTTCTTTGAGTATGTAATATAGCTGAAAAACATCTATTTTGTCTAAAAAGTGCTGCTAGAATCCCACTATCTTGTCCGTAAAATATTTATTCCACACATTTGCACGAAACCTTACCCTTTGTTCTGAATTTTATACATATGAATCGAGATTTTTCGTACAATCATGCTTAACTAAGGATTCTAACAGCACTTTCCAAGTTTGTCAAAACGCAAACTTTCAATCTGTACAAATAGTATGTTTTGAAATATCCAGCTTATTGTTGTTCTGTTGCATTATTTGGTAAAGAATGACGGACGATAGGTCGACCGCGATACGTAATATAGCTGACTATCTTCGAAAGAGAAAATAAGCGATGAAAATAAATTAGCATACATGTTTAGTTAATTGAACTCCATAAGAATTTAACACAATATTTCTGATATTTTCTTTTAAACTCCATTTTACGTATCTTTGAACATGCCGTCTTAGCCAAATTCTCTTTACACGACATGATCAATTTCCAAGTTACTTGATGTACACATATGACGTCATCGGTGGTAGATTTCAATCATAATGACTGTTACAGCATAACAAAATAAAAAAATATATATTTTTGTTAATGTTTAGACCTTTCTAATAATTTTCTAGAGTTAAATTACATAGCTAAATACCAATATTACGAAAACCTGATTTCTAAAATTGACGTCATCTTGTCTACTTTGACGTCATAATGCAGCACTGATTTAGCCAACGTAGAATATTTTGTATGCTTCCTTATTCCCCCTGCGAAGTGATTTTGCGCTTTCTGCACGTTAAACCTATAAGTATTGTAACGTGGGGGACCCGAGCGATCTACTTGGGATCGTACTTGGAATGCCCAAGTCTTATGAGGACAAGTATAAGTGCAAAATATACAGATAAAAAATGCAATACTAGTATAAACAAATATTGGGTACACTTGCTTAATGTTAAGTTTAAGCAATATATACAAAATATAGATGACACTTGTCTTGTGTATAGTTAAAAAATATGTTCAGAAACCCCTGCCACTTGGCTATACGAACGCCACTTGCAACTTGGCTATACCAACACCAATTGCAACTTGGCTATACCAACGTCACTTGGCTAAACAAATGCCACTTGGTAATACTAGAACCACTTGGCTATATAAATACCACTTCGTACTTACCCGTCAAGTGGCTAGACACGCTCAATATTAACTACGAGGGTTGTCCCGTAAAATCGTGGACAAAGCGTTTTTCTTGAAAAGTAATGGAGCACAAAGCTGAAATTTTCAGTAAATGTTTATTCATCATATTTAAGTGCATCTTTATGTTTTTGATAATATAAAGACAAAAATAAAGATCTTATTATGCTTGAATGTGCACAGGGCACGGTCCTTCGGCGCACGGTAAAAAATAACAATGTTATATTATAGAATACACAAGAATTAATTCGTAATAAAAGTTTTTAATACATAAGATTGGGATGAAAATTTTCATAATTCGATTCCTTAATCAATTTTGTCGTCTTAATTAAATTATTATTAAAATTTCAAGGCATTTGGTTAATTTTTGGCAGTTTTCCGAGCATTCAAAATGGGAAAGTGGTAAACACAACACACGATAAATAGCAATTATTGATGACGTCACGGCGCACCGGAGAGCAGTTCCGTTAGACTAGGATGTTGTAATGACACTTTAAGAGACTTTAAATGAATACAGAAGAAAAAAATATGACAAATATCACCAGATCTTTAATATATAAGTTTTCTAAGCAAAGTCTTTTGGATTGAGTCTCCAGGTAGTACGAAATATACGGAAAAACTGCTATTGTAATATCAAAAGACACTGTCACTGTCGACTGTTGATACGAGATTGTCTGTTGGTTGACTGATGGTGAGAATACTGTCCGTAACTTCATAATAAATCTTTAGAAGATTGTATGTATGTGCCAGATTAGTACCTTAACTGGTTATAGACACTCACGTTTGTGAATCAATGGAAGTTTTAAATTTTAGTGGGACTTACCCAACTTTATTTAAGCAAAGATGAAACGTGACGCTTGTTTTAAACACTTTGACGTTATCATCCGTGCGCCGTAGAACGATAAAATACATAACATAAAATCTAATAATTTGTTTATTTATGCATGTATCTATCTGAAATTTGCTCTGCATATTCATAATATATGTATTAAATAGTAGTGAAATTTTCAGAACGCATTGATGGTTATTTTTCAAACTAGACAACTTGTCCACGATTTTACGGGACAACCCTCGTATATCTGCTTTATTTCAACACTTGTAATTATTAGCCTTTTGACTTACAATTGTCACTTGACCAAACTTCCTCTAGCAACAATTTGGTTTCAAACGTACGACATCTGACTCACTGGCCATTTGCCTACTTATATAATCTTAACAGTTATAATTTTTAGCGGCTTATTATGCGGGAATACGTTTCTGTCAATTTCCGAGCATACCTTGCTCAACTTAACCAAACACTTGTTTTACGTGTATTTTTATTTATATAACATCCTTTCTTGTAAAGTCATTTAATCAAATACCTTTAATTACATTATGTACAGTTATTTATTGGTTAAAGCATTATAACAAAAGGGGGATAACTCTAAACAGTTTCAGTATGTACATGCTTAAAGGTTCGTATATGTTTACAATGATTTCTTTTTCACATGCAAGGATTTCTTTTCTATGTGTTACTGTAAGAATGAACTTAATCGAATAGTTCTGCTTCAAAATTGAAGCAATTGAATGTATTATATAATTCGTAAATAATAATTACTTCTAGTTCTAGTTCTAGTTCTAAGGAACAAATAGTTTAACGCTAAAGTAAAAAACCTATATGAGGTCCAATTTGGGAAAATAAGTATAAATCGGTTTATATATCTTCCATTGTGTGTTTAAACAAATAGTTAGTAAACGTCTACATCTGTTCTGGGAACAGTATAATATCAATGTCATGACCAAACTTGTCACTTTTTAACACGATTTTCCCATATATTTGATTTTCTTCACTTTTCCACTGTAACACTCAGCCACAAAGAGGTTGTCTCTGGTGTCTACACACAAAGCCCATGGACTGTCTAAATCACAGTTATCAATGTAACGGAGAAATTGTCCGTCCTGATCTAGGATGTGGATACGTGTAAAGTCTGATATCAGAATCTGACTCTGACTGTCTGTTGTGATGCCACGTGGTTCAAATAAGTCATTAGTAGTAGTTGCAAGACAGGTGTATCTAAATCGGAGTTTTCCTGCCTTGTTAACCACCACTACTGCACCGGCTTTCAAGTCAGCTACACAGATATCAAAATCTTTGTTCTCACTGATGTATTTAGTATAACCAGATGAATACAGAAGTTTACCTTCACTATCAAACTGAATGGTTTGTTTCTCTGTGAAGTCAGAGTCACTGTCCATAGTGACCAAGAGGTCACCAGAGGAGGTACTACAAATAAAGTACGGTATCCACCCCTGTAGTCTGATCACTTCTTGTATCTGTTCATCCTTCACTATGTTAACAGTTCTAGTATAATGGTCAGTATAAACTAGATCTCCACTCCAGGAAACTGCTATGTCACGTGGTGACTCCCCTGATTTGGTTTTTATTGACTTAAGTAATTTTCCCTGGAGGTTGTGGAGTTTCATGATATAATTGTTTCCACGTGTCCAAATTTCTTCATCACT
Source organism: Saccostrea glomerata (assembly GCA_003671525.1). NCBI lineage: Eukaryota > Metazoa > Mollusca > Bivalvia > Ostreida > Ostreidae > Saccostrea > Saccostrea glomerata. The sequence continues at coordinate 23,002 of PRKT01001826.1, read as the reverse complement.
GAAGCAGGTTACACTGTATAATTGTCCATAGCCAGTACCTATATTGTTTTTTAACTCTGGTTTGAGTATTGGTTTGACTGAACGACAAGATGCATCTGTTGATTTCTCAACGGCGTAGCCATGTTCTGTTGTGATGTATAAGGTGTCAGAGAACCAAAAAATTGATTGATTAGTTTTGTGTTGATCATCTGTGGACAAAAACTTGGTAATGAAGAATTTACTTTACGAGAAAAATTTCTGAATTCAGCATTTCTGGATTTGTACGCAAAGACATCATTTGACTCCAAAATTAACTTTAGATCAAGAATACTCTTTTTTAGTTCAGGAATTTTTTGTTTGATTTCATTTTCCTGTTTATTTAAAGCAGCCAGGTGTCGAGCTTTTATGTCATCAATTTCAGATTTTTGTTTGTTGACAATGATGTTAATTTCTCTGTGCCAGTCTTCTCCTTGTTTGGTGACAGCTTTTGTCTGTTTTTCATAATGTTTTTCCAAGTTCGATTTTTCTGACTCTACATCTGATGTAATTTCTTTATAAATAGGCTGTATTCTTTGCACTAGTTCTTTCAAATCCTTTTTTATATCCTCTGTTTTGGATTCAAATTTTTCTAAAATATCTGTTATTTTATGCCCATAATGCTTACCAGACGAGATGCAGTTTGAACAAACTGCATTGTCACATTTCTCACAGTAAAGTTCACAATGTTTCCTGGTGTGGTTTTGACATTTTGGGTAGTAAGGAACAGAAGATCTGTGTTTGTATGGTACAACTTTGTGTCTTGTTGAAGAATCAGAGAGATGTTTTCCAAAACAGACTATACAGAGATTTACACGACAAAGTTTACAATGACTCTGTAATGCAGCTTTTTTACACAGGTCACAGAGGAGAATTTCTTGGGCACTGTATCGGGGGTCCATGACCAGAGATCAGAGTTTGGTAACTTAATTAAGATTCAATGCAACTGTCAAAAAAAATCAATACAAGATAGGGATCAGTTGTATACAAATGGTTTTAACTCAAAGAAAATTAATATTAAAAAAATTGTTCAGCTCACTGTTCAGTTTATTATGAAAGAGAAAAATTGCCGATTTCTGAGAATATATATAAGAGCGGAATAAAATTCTTACCTGCTAATTCAACATTGCTCTCTAAAGACTGTTCGTATACTGAAAATATACTTCCTATTCCATGTTCTTTAAAATATGTGACTAGCGTGGAAATTCCGTCTCTCTACAAAAAAGCTGTGAACCCATTACATGTATAGTTTATGTGTGTTTTGAATTATTGCACCGGTGTAAAATGGCCTTTGTGAAAACTTAAAGATTGTCTTTTCAGTAAAGGTACTAATGATTAATCACTGGAAAATATAAAACAGATAAAACTAATAATATGTTCATATTAACCAAACCCTATACCTTTCCTTTTAGATATACATGTACTTATTCTGCATGCAGCTTACTACCCTTAGAGTTTATTTTCTAAATTCACGCCTCTTTGCTGTACAATACCACCAAAAAGTGGTCAGTACTATGTGAGTGTATTCCCTGATTTTTTTTACCCCAATAGAATGACCTGAAGGTTCATGATGTTGTCCCCCGCCCCGAATCCTTCATCAATGAGACAGGTTATACTGCACATTATCCCATTACACCCAGTTTGTATGTTAACGTCTGATTCATTAAGAAGTGGTTTAAATGATGTACAGTACACTGCTTCGAGTGTCTTCATTATACATGTATAAAAATGATTTTCTTTGTAAAGGATAATCCAAAAACATTATGAAAAACAGACAAAAGCTGTCACCAAACAAGGAGAAGACTGGCACAGAGAAATTAACATCATTGTCAACAAACAAAAATCTGAAATTGATGACATAAAAGCTCGACACCTGGCTGCTTTAAATAAACAGGAAAATGAAATCAAACAAAAAATTCCTGAACTAAAAAAGAGTATTCTTGATCTAAAGTTAATTTTGGAGTCAAATGATGTCTTTGCGTACAAATCCAGAAATGCTGAATTCAGAAATTTTTCTCGTAAAGTAAATTCTTCATTACCAAGTTTTTGTCCACAGATGATCAACACAAAACTAATCAATCAATTTTTTGGTTCTCTGACACCTTATACATCACAACAGAACATGGCTACGCCGTTGAGAAATCAACAGATGCATCTTGTCGTTCAGTCAAACCAATACTCAAACCAGAGTTAAAAAACAATATAGGTACTGGCTATGGACAATTATACAGTGTAACCTGCTTCAGTGATGAAGAAATTTGGACACGTGGAAACAATTATATCATGAAACTCCACAACCTCCAGGGAAAATTACTTAAGTCAATAAAAACCAAATCAGGGGAGTCACCACGTGACATAGCAGTTTCCTGGAGTGGAGATCTAGTTTATACTGACCATTATACTAGAACTGTTAACATAGTGAAGGATGAACAGATACAAGAAGTGATCAGACTACAGGGGTGGATACCGTACTTTATTTGTAGTACCTCCTCTGGTGACCTCTTGGTCACTATGGACAGTGACTCTGACTTCACAGAGAAACAAACCATTCAGTTTGATAGTGAAGGTAAACTTCTGTATTCATCTGGTTATACTAAATACATCAGTGAGAACAAAGATTTTGATATCTGTGTAGCTGACTTGAAAGCCGGTGCAGTAGTGGTGGTTAACAAGGCAGGAAAACTCCGATTTAGATACACCTGTCTTGCAACTACTACTAATGACTTATTTGAACCACGTGGCATCACAACAGACAGTCAGAGTCAGATTCTGATATCAGACTTTACACGTATCCACATCCTAGATCAGGACGGACAATTTCTCCGTTACATTGATAACTGTGATTTAGACAGTCCATGGGCTTTGTGTGTAGACACCAGAGACAACCTCTTTGTGGCTGAGTGTTACAGTGGAAAAGTGAAGAAAATCAAATATATGGGAAAATCGTGTTAAAAAGTGACAAGTTTGGTCATGACATTGATATTATACTGTTCCCAGAACAGATGTAGACGTTTACTAACTATTTGTTTAAACACACCATGGAAGATATATAAACCGATTTATACTTATTTTCCCAAATTGGACCTCATATAGGTTTTTTACTTTAGCGTTAAACTATTTGTTCCTTAGAACTAGAACTAGAACTAGAAGTAATTATTATTTACGAATTATATAATACATTCAATTGCTTCAATTTTGAAGCAGAACTATTCGATTAAGTTCATTCTTACAGTAACACATAGAAAAGAAATCCTTGCATGTGAAAAAGAAATCATTGTAAACATATACGAACCTTTAAGCATGTACATACTGAAACTGTTTAGAGTTATCCCCCTTTTGTTATAATGCTTTAACCAATAAATAACTGTACATAATGTAATTAAAGGTATTTGATTAAATGACTTTACAAGAAAGGATGTTATATAAATAAAAATACACGTAAAACAAGTGTTTGGTTAAGTTGAGCAAGGTATGCTCGGAAATTGACAGAAACGTATTCCCGCATAATAAGCCGCTAAAAATTATAACTGTTAAGATTATATAAGTAGGCAAATGGCCAGTGAGTCAGATGTCGTACGTTTGAAACCAAATTGTTGCTAGAGGAAGTTTGGTCAAGTGACAATTGTAAGTCAAAAGGCTAATAATTACAAGTGTTGAAATAAAGCAGATATACGAGGGTTGTCCCGTAAAATCGTGGACAAGTTGTCTAGTTTGAAAAATAACCATCAATGCGTTCTGAAAAATTTTTTTTTTACATTTTTAAGACTGTTTCTATTTTCAACATTGATAACGAAAACTAGTATTCAACTTAAGGATTTGAACTAAAAAAAATTCTAAATATGTATCCGTAAGCGCTTTCCAGTAAGGTGTGACAGCCCATAAAGTTTAAAATAAATGAAATCTAGATTTTTAGATTCAATACTGAGTATCCAAGACTCAATTTCATGACAAATCGCCAGGATATACCTGGTTCATGTTCAAATACTTGTACTTGTTCTAGTCTACGTGCTGTAGTTATTTCTGCGCAAGTTCTTTGGATATTGAGAATCACTAGTGTGGTTTTTTTTTAATGAAATTCATAGTGCTTTTTAGAAACAGTGAGTATATTTGTAATTTGTAGTGTGCAGTGTTTAGATTTTCCTTAAACAATTTGGGACACGTATACAATAAAATTCCTGAAAAATAAAATGCCAATCTCATTGCATAGTACACTTCAGAACATGCTAAAACATAATAGCAGATAAATATGGTAGATTAACATGTTCATATACACTCATGTACAATGTACTTAAAGATGACTGGTTGTACATCACTTTAACAGTAAAGCATAAAAGTAAATAATTTAAGCAAAGCATAATACAATAAGCGAACTATCATATTGGATAAATCAAGTGTTACAAGGTAAAATCTATAGAAACTTTTTCATGTTACAGCTGTACATTGCAACTTTCATTTAGAACATGTGTTTGGATAAATCATGTAAATTGACACATTTACTCATTGAAGAATTTACCATCAATGAATCATAACTTGCCTCGCTCTAAACAAACCACCATACACGCACTAATCAAGCAGTGTAATTTACATGTGCATGACACAGTTCATACATATAGCGAATCTGAATTGACCAGGTTATATGTAAAACAATCAATCACAACTTGCCAACACTAAAAACATAAATGCTTTGATATAGCAATTTTGAAACATGCACAAATCACATGTTATAAAACACATGTATATAGATAACCAGAGAACATGTAAATCTTTCTCATAAACTTCAAATAAAGCAAACATGTATCATGTTTCAATAAAATATCTCACATTTTAGAAATTGTTCATACATGTTGAACATGTACAGAATTCACAATCAGTTAATTAAAAGTTTAATTTAGGAAAGCCTTTTTCTATCACCTTATGATGTATCTTCTTCACGCCATTTTGTCAAGTCCTGTTTGGGAACAGAAGATTTGGACATTCTTCTGCTGTCTCTGAATAACAGTGCTCTCTGATGTGGTCATATTGGTACAGTTTTTGGGCAGGTTCAATGCCTTTAATGATTGATCGAGAAGGAAGAAAACCTGGAGTGGGAGGTTTACTTTTGCTTTTAGTAACATGATGGTGACAGGCTCAGGGGAAACATTTTCCCTACATGTCATAACTCCTGGATTCTCTGAACCTACATAGAAATGGTGGAAGCGGACTAGGTACTTCAGAATTTTAATGAACTGTTGTAAATAATTCTTCCATTCATAGAATAATACAGGATCTTCACTATCAACTACAACCTGTGGTATATTATGACCACTTCTACTGGAAGTCCTAACGAATACTACCACCTTAAAAACAATCATAGGGAAAATGGTTCTTAAAATGGAACAACTATCTTTTTATCATTAAAATCCTGTGACCTATTTAAAGTACACCACGGACTTTAAAACCCCAATTGCTGATTTATTTCCCTTGATTAATAATGTTTGTGAAAATAGTGTTTTGCATGATTTCTTGTAAATCGGGGGTCTATTTTTAATGAAATTTTGGATTTAGAGAAACAATAAACACTCCTATTAAACCCATACTTTTGCTTTGATTGCAATGTTGATGCTGCAATGCCACGCCTAAACAAAGATGAACGCAATAAGGCTCTTACAATTATTCTAACCGGATTTACGCAACAGGAACTTGCAACTGCATTTGGTGTTTATCAATCGGCTGTGCAGCAGTTAAACGCATGTCTCCACCAGCTAAGAACACAGACGACAGACCTAGAACTCGTCACTTGCGGGTTACCACACCAGAAAGGACCGTCAGATCCTCCATCAGCACCTGCGCAATTGACTGGGAACTGCTGTACAAACTGCTGAAATCAGCATAAAATCCACAAATTGTTCTCAAAAGACAGAGGAACTGGTATTCGTGCACGACGTTCGTACACTGGAAATCCTCTAGCGCTGAGGTCGCAAAGGACATATGAATTGGTAAAGACGTATTCCTCTAGAATTTGGAGTCGACGTCAATGACATCAACTTTACTTGTCAATTTGGAACATAGGACTTATTTGATTTTTATCAAAAACACTCTTAAATCAATTTTAAAAATTAAGGTTTAACTGAAAAATTAGATTATCATGTTTAATCTGAATATGCGTTTCTTTATTTTGTTGAGTATATATTACATGTATGACTAGTCATGTACTTGTGTATTAATAAATGAAAGTACCTGTGATATTGTTTCAGCATTGGTGTTTCTCCAGTGCACCTTCCGAAAACCAAATTGCCAGTCTGGATCAAATTTTATGTGATCAGCTACTATCATAGAGTATAATGTGGTTCTGTGTATCCCTGAAGAAAATTATTTTGAAAACTTGGGTTTCCTGTCTTTCCTTTCCTTGAGATGCTGACGATATATATGGAAATCATTCAAAGTGTTTCTAACACTAATAAAATTGGTGTATTGTGATACACATTAAACACTACCTACATGTATTACAGAATGTTTAACAATATCAGCATCAAACTACCTGTCAACACTCTCCAAAGACCATGCATAACACAACTATGTTTTATTTTTTCCTGTATAGTTATCAAAGTAAACATTGAGATATGTTTCACCATGCCCAAACTTATCAAAGTAATGGTGCTCCTTTCCAGGATTAGCTGCTTCATCAGTAAGATAAATGTTCTGTTTTCCTGTAAAATAAGCATGTACATGAATGACAAATCAAACAAACAGGTACCCAAGTAATCTTATAGCAGTAATAGAGCAATCACTAAACACAAATTTTATTCTTTAGAATTTTCATTGTAAATTCAGATAACATATACCGTATATACCCGCCTATAAGTCGGTTTTTTGGGAGTTAATCTCTGGTCTTAAACTCTTTGTCCGACTTATAGGCGAGCTATGAAAATTAAGGTCTTATATGAGGTTATATCCATCTGATATGCAAGCTTATGGTAAATACTTCATTATAGTGTATTGCCCCCCCCCCAAAAAAAGAAACATTCATAATGAAAGGCATAAATGAAACGTAGGTTAACATAAATGATGTGAAAAAAGTATTTAGATCATGATTACATATCACCAAAAGGAAAAATATTCCTTAGAACAGCTTTGATGATGAAAATTACCTGATCCTTCAGAGCAGATACCAAAAACATGGCATTTACGAGGGGTTTCAAAGTACATCGGCCCACTTATTGAGCATGGTGTGGAATATGAAACTATTGGGCAAATTGCTGGAGTAGTGCAAGGTGGTTTGAACTGATTGTGGTTGGTTACCTATTAAAAAATCACAATGTTATTGATATACTTAAAAGAAAAATCTGCGTCAAGACTGGTAAAGTTTACTCTAATACAGCGGATATTTAAAGCCATATATGGCGTATTTACAATGAAAATTATTAGACTAAAATTATTAGAACTTATTATTTGTATCATTACTTTATATAAAGATAGAACTTTTCCATAAATTACAAAATCTAAGCCATTTGCGTTATAAAGATATCCAATTAAATTTGGGTTCTCAGAATTTTCTCCGACTCGGAAGAAAATACAAAAGATTTAAATAACACATTACAGAGAAGATAAAAATCGTATTATTAGATGAAACGAGGTGTTCTCCGTGTTCAGAATTGTATGAAAAGCTTTAATCTAAATGTATTAACTATATTTCTTTACTTAATTTTGTATTTTTCAAAAATATATTTTTTTGATCAGTTACACCATATTATGGCTTTAACATTTATTAAAGTAAATATCACAAAGAAATATGGTTAAGCTCTTTATCTAGTTGAAGCATTAAAGTTTATCAGAATTTCATAGATAATTCCATTTCATGTAATATAAATATATATATCATGTTTCTGTACCATGAGTTATTCAAATGTAGATGTATATTATTCAATATATCCAACATGTAATTTTTTCATGTATAGGGTAAAATGAAAACTTATATGAATCTTGAAAAGCAATTGGCAATTACAACAAATTCTGTTCAGCTAGTTAAACCTGCTCACGATGATACTCTGCAAGTAATTGCTTCTTCTTTTCCTGAGCAGATTCGAAATTCTATTTGCAAAGTCCTGACAATCAGTACAAGGTTTTGTATTAACTATATTTGGAAACAGTTCCCGCCATTGTCTTTGAAAGGTTTGCAGACTTTTGCTTCGGTATATCATTACTTTAGCAAGATTTTCATATTCCTGCTGTATGTCTACAGTTGACTTGTCAGATAGTAACAAAAGAAATTGATGATTTTTGTAATTGGGAAGTCGATCTACCTAGCAGTCGTAGGACATTGTCAGTGGCAAGTGTCATAAAAATGTCTTAATCCTTACAAAATTTTTATTGTGCAGTGAATGTTTATGATATCAGAAATACACATTTTTTGAAAATATTTTTTTTCAAGTAACTCTATCCGAAAGTTCGAAAAGTTTTAATTGTCCGAATCAGACAACTAAAGGCAATGTATTCTTTATTTCAATTTCCATTGACAAGAAAAATGAAAGCAAAACATGAAAAAGGCAACATAAAAAAGGCATATGCAGCAAAATCATCGATAACTTTCAGAGCAGATATCATACAATATTTGTTTTTCTGCATTGTCATAAAAGCAGGTTAAAGCTTAATCTGCCCTTAATTCAAATAACATTGTTTAAATGGATAGATAACTGAAAACGAAAAACATACCAATTAATAGTGCTTAGAGGGATTCATATTTAATTATTAAAGAATTACAATAAACGGGGTAAATAAATGGTGTTTCACAGTTATTAACACTACACAAACTGACCAATTTACCCCGCTGTCTTGATCCGGAGAGCTACAATTACCTCTAAATCAGCTTAATTAATTTTGTTAAACGCTAAATTATCAACCCTGTACGCAGAAAACTACCTTTTCAAACGAATTTTAAGAAAATTGTATACAATTGTACATATATTTTATTTTTTCCGACAAACTGATGACAGATTTTCTTACCGATTCCCTTCGTTCCAACCGATTTATCGGTTGACAGGTTTCAAACTGTTATCCCTAAGTTTCAGATGAAAATGCAATGCCAATTAGCTGAACAGGAATTAGTTGAAGTTAGCCTTAAACATATGAATGCAGCGTCGATGAGTAGATTCTAAACTTATTTGTTTCATCAGCCAAATTGGGTAACATTTAATATGATAATATATGAAGAGAAATTTGACCCCCTTACCCATTAATTTGGAACATTTTAATGATGCCTTGACAGCTCAATGAATCGGAGTCGTGCATTCGATGTTTTCAAATTATTCACATTTTGAGTATCTTCATATCTTTTTTGTCAATGTACCTGAATCAGTTTTTCCTTGTTTTACAACACGAGACTATATTATAATTGTTTGACCCTACATATGAAGCAAGTTATAATTTTGATTATAGTTTTACTTTGTATATAGTATGGGAACTTCAGTGGAAACTCTCTGTTCGGTCACTAAAGTTTCAAGCTAGTGTATCTTGTAATTTATACTCTGACGAATAATGCATGCTTAACAAACAATGACATAGTGGAACATAACTTGAGTACAAAGAAAATTTGATTCTAAAAAACTAAAATACTTCATTTACAGCCTTTTAATAATCCCCATACAGTTTATAAACAGATATGGTACATGGCCGTAGGAACCGAAAGACCCCCCCCAATATAGATTTTTGAACTACTATAAAAACGCTGCTGATATACATACTTCTGCTCCCTCAATTAAAAATATCTGACCAGGGATTTCTCTTTTTCTTTTTAATAGTGTCCTGAAACTGAAAATGTTGCCCCCCCCCAATTGAAACTGCTTAGTTATGTGACCTAAAAAAACAAGGTGTTAGTTTGGGTTTTTTTTATTTTCATGAAACTTTCAGGACTGATAGAGCATGTAAAAAACTAGATATATATTTTTTGTTTTGATGACGTCACTTCCGGTTTTGAGATTTCCGCGTTTTAGTGATTTTCAGAGGGTCACTTTGTCCGGCAGTTTTCTGAAAAACCACTCAACACAGAAGCATGAAATTATCAGTGATGCTAGAGCAACCTTTGGAGAAGTGAATTTCGTATATCACAACCACCGGAAGTACGAAGTGTCGACGCTCGCTATGGCCCGAAAATAGTCCTACCAAGAATTTCAAAAGTTTTAACACCTTTTCTACGATAACTTTTTACCTAGAAATATTTTGTTAAAACATGTAGAACAAAAGAAGTGTAGAATTGCACGATCTTTCAAATGATATCCAAGAAAAAGGGCTGGCCCCTAAAATAAAGGATCCAGAGGGGCCAAAACGTTTTATCTGATATCTCAAAAAGTGTTGACAATTTGTTATGCATCATAGAAGGGAAGTTGTTCAAAATAATAAATAGCAGAGGCAGAGATCATTTAAAGTCGTTAAAATACCGTCACTTCCGGTCAGGCCGGAAGTATTTGTAAATGGCTCGTTTTTTGCACACATAACCGTAAATGTCTATCAATCTCGATATCATCGTCTTCAGAATTAGACGGAAGACTTATTTGTTGCTTTGCAACAAGCTCGTCTAGTAAGAAATAACTTCTATCACCTTTCTGAGCATTAATCTCTTGCAATACCACTATTTATTCTGACTTTAAACCTTGTAAGTACAGGCTCAATTAACCAAAACAAATGACCTTGACCTTTGACCTTGACCTTTGTCATTTGACCTTGACCTTTGACATTTGACCTTGACCTTTAAAGTTAATTCAAAATTCATATCCAAGCTATAAAATACAAAACTCGTTTATTTATTATTCACCCCCCCCTTTATTAAACCAGAGTAACCTAGATTTCACCTCTTGAACTCATACGCCATCCGGTATCCACATAAAACTGCGGAAACATGTAGAAGAGACCTCAAAGAAAGTGTATTTAAAGTTTTACAGTGATCCTGCACATTATATAGAAGTTATAAATTTTCTCGGCAATTGAAAAAAAAAATCAAACCTGGAACGACGCATCAGCAACGTAGAATATTTTTTTTAAACTCATGCCAAATTTCTGATTGACTTGTAATATTCAGGAACAGGTAGAACAGATCACAGCAATATCTTCTGTGTAGTTTCACGACCAGATTTTATAGGAAACAGAAATTATGAATTTTTACGGAATGAACATCTCATTTTTCGTGATGGAAATTTCCCGTGCAAATGATAAAACATGTCATATAAAGCTTTTGTCGCCCATTTTTTTTTCAATGTTTAAGTTGCACTAAATTCTACTAATATGATATGATATTTTAATACCGAACATCTTTCAATTTGCTTTCCTGGGGAGTAAATGCAATGTTTGTTTACATTTGAGCAATACACAGAAATACGCGGAAATAGCGGTTCTCGGTATAATAAGTATAATGTACCCTCGTTTTAGAAATATTGTAAATACTTAGAGCATGCTCTTGTGTATCGAATAAACTCAGAGATGTCAACTCCTTATTCAGGTGATGAAGGTATATCGCTGCAGCAGTAAGGGAAGTGCGCAATAAATATACAGTTTTTTCAATGGGTGGCACTATAGCTCTCCGGTCTATCAATAATTTTTTTTCGGAGAGCTACAGTTCTGCAGCTACAACTGACGTTGTATCGATTTTGAAAGTAGAGAAAAAGTTAAAAACGTCGTCTTACCTGAAAAATCATGACAAGCATATAAAAAAGGGGGCATCACATTGTGTGAGAGATAAAAAGATCAATATATTTTACTTTATAGTAAATTCAAATATTTTTATAATGGATTTCTGATTGTTATGTGCAGTTCATACAGCCCCTTCTGACGTATTAATGTTCCTAGGAATATTGTAGAATTTGTCAGGAAAACAATCTCTAAAATTCAGGAGCTTCTGGCTTGGTCTCAAGGCGGTCCCAAACCCCTGCCTAATTTTTCCGCCCCCTAACTTAAGGTTCTGGATCCGAGTCTGGAAATATTCGCGCACATACTACACAATTGTATGAGGTTACGTTGCTTTTTTTTCGGAACCGAACCAGAGTTAAAGTTCAATCATTTTTTTCACAGAGGGAATACAATAATTATTTTCACTGAGCTCGCAATGTCATCTTATTCCCCATATAAACGATTTATCAATAATTTTGACAGCTCTTTGCATGGGTCCTTATACACTGTACAGGTTTGTCTTGTCTGATCCTCAAAATGTACACCACTACATCATGAAGTCTGTGTGAAAGTACACGGGTGCTCCATCCACCATTTCCATTCACAGGTGCTTGTGGACAGGACGACCCCCCCAAATATACAGCCTGGATTCAAAGATATTTTAATTTTATTTTATTCATCTTTTTTTTATATATATATAAATTTATCTTCTAGTACATATTTACATTGTATTACAGAAGAAAAATACGAAAATACCAAAAAAAAAAAAAAATAATAATAATAATAATAATAATAAAAAAGAAAATAAAAAAATATTAAAGAAGTCTTATTAAAAAACCATTCCCATGGTATCATAAAATACTATATGAAATTATATATTATATAAAATATATTTTGCATGTTACTTGTGGGACAGGGAGGTCGGAGTCTTGGGTCTGAGTTTTAAAGGAACACGGAGGAAAACAAATACGCTAAAGGGCAGAGCTTGAACTACATGTAATTTATTCAATAAACAAGTATATTAGACATAAAGATATCGTTCTGTATGACAGAAACCCCCTCTCTCTTTGCAAAAATAAAGGGGGTTCAATCCCCTGGACCCCCCCCCCCCCTAGACCCGCTTGGATTTTTATTGATGATAATCTTACTAATACATCACCCAATTGCCATGATTTAACTACGGTAAAAGATGGGAAGTGGGTGTAACCTGGGTTTCAATGAACATAGGGAAAAAAAGCTTAATTTAGAAAAATTAAAAAAAAGCTGAGGACCGCGGTGCAACCGCCCCCCCCCTCCGGCTCGCTTCACGAATACTGTACTTACCTGTTATGTCAGGTGTAATCTCATCCTAATTTTTGATTGGTTATTTAGTAAAAACAGGTATGAAGCAACGGCGGAGGGGGGGGGGGGGGTCTCCCGACTTTTTTCCCAACGTTACTTTTAATATTTCAAATGTTCATTAATAGGAGGAGGGGGGGGGGGGCGTCTCCCGACTTTTTTCCCAACGTTACTTTTAATATTTCAAATGTTCATTAATAGGCTGCTCCCCCCCCTCCTACACCCACTCTATACCACCGGTAATTTATTGATATCAGGGAAATGTAGTATTGAATATGTCAAAAAATTGGTACTAAAAGGAGTAAACCATGGAAAAAGTTCGCCTCGATCTAACCACGGTCACCCCACGAAATAGGATTTTCGAGTTTGGGCTACTTTCCTTTTTCTTTTTTTTTCTTTTGCTTGTCAACTTTTTTAGGTAAGTCAAGTTTCGCGTATTGTCATAGGCCTATTTACATGACATTAATTAAAATGTTATTTATACATTGGGCACTGAAGTTTTGGGAGGGGTAGATTTTAATTTTTACTCCGCAAAATAGATCCCTTAAAACTTTGAAAATAAGTCGTTTAAGGGAATAAAGGTGAAATAAATGATGAATTATCATCTTTATCAATAATTACAATAATTTATTACTATTTCAACTTCAAATTGTCACCGTTCAAAATTTTTACAAAAACTTTGTACAACGAGCGTTGACAGAGGTGTAGTGAGCGTAGCGGAAGACAACTCTGGTTAGAGAATGGTGAATTAGATTTTTTTTAGGAATTAGATTGCGTAGTGCACCTTTCTTCACGTTTTTAAAGTTTTTTTTTCACAAAGTCTTCATTCCAATATATTACTTTATTTATAATTAGTAATTAAAGACACAATATGAAATACGATTTTCCAAAATCTCCACGCTCTGGGACTATTTTACTTTGATCACGTGATCTGGTTTACAAGGTCAGATTGAGATTGCCTTTTGTCAATATCGGTCACTATTGTCATTGCTTCTGCGATTGCATCTACTCAGCGCTTTCACTGCACTCTTCAAGACATCTTGCACAGAAGAAGATTTCTTCGTGATGAGGTTAGTTTATCGAAGTTGTTATATTCATCGATTTATCACTCTATATCATATGGTGTTCTTGTGGAAAAAAAATTTCGTGGTGAATACTCGAACATTTTTGACGCCATTTTTGTCCTGCAGCAAAACTAAGAGAGGTATTTGGCAGGTACATGCATTTTAAAATATTTGTTCGCATGTTTGTACTTGTGTATCAGGTACCGTTTGTCAAATTTTATTAGTTTTAAGTGAAGCTACTGAAGTATATTAATAAAAATATTGACATAATATATGGCTAATTTAATGAAAAAATGGAGGACTTCCGGTGATGAGTGCGCATGTACATTGAGATATTCATGCTCACAAATATGGGTTCGAGGACAACATGTAGATTTTGTCAGACCCAAGAACCAAACTGTTTGCAGGAGATGCCATAGGTAGTTAGGGGAGGAACAGCCTAAGTCGGACAGCATCGAATGTCGGACACTCTTCTCTTTCAGAATAAAATCATTTCTAAATTTAGTTTCATGAGTATTTTTCTTTCAGTATCTCTGTCTATAGGATGTTATTGGTTGTTTCATACAAACATAGTCGTGAAAACGTTTGAAAATATCGATGTCTAAAATTTAGAGGATACATACGCATCTCATGGATCCGGATAAAATTCGCATGCGCACTGAGCGCGCACCTGTCTGCAGTGACCTTAATTATCTTTGGCGAAATCTTCAGTTTGCTGTCGGTACTCCGTGATTGCCAATATATTTTGTAATTAAATCATACTTTTAAATGAATAATATTACTTATTCCCATAATAATAATTTTTTGGTGGATATTTATTTAGTAAACCATTAAAATTAAACTGTCCGACTTTACATTCTCGGTCATTTAAAGTCGGACAGGGGAGAATTTAAAGTCGGACAGCACATTATATTGAATAAATTGTTTTTAATTGTCATATTTTTAAATACTAGAACAATTTATTGTAATGTCATTAAACTTACTGGCAATTTAAGAGTATTTTAGCTTTTGCAATCAAATTTTGCCAATTCGCTGCAACTTTTTGGAAGGAAGAATTTACAAAAAACAAAAAAAAAACAAAAAAAAACTAAAAACGTTTTCTCACTTGCCTTATAGAAATTGTTTCATTTCAGAAAAAAAAAACAATGAAAAACACGTCTCAAAAACCATCTCATTGAATTTTAACAGCAACAGACTGATATAATATTGCAGATAAATGAAATACTGTGGACATAAACCGAGGAAAATAAAAGAAGAAAAGGAAAACAAAGAGATGGAAAGAAAATCTATCAAAAAAATCAACAAAGTCAATTTTTTTCGTGGCTTTATCTGAGTTTCATGTTTATAATTAGCTCCTCACTGATCCAGGAAAAAGAAAGGTTTCCTTCTTGAAAATTAAATACGTTTCAGATTACTGATTCTAATGTAATGATAGTAGGATAAATAGTTTTCTGTCTATAACCATTTAATAAATGTATAAAATGGGATTTATTTTGGAGACAATTTAAACCCAAAAATTATTCACACGATCAAACATTGGTTTATAGATTATAGATCGCATAATACATGTACTATATGCTTATTCAAATTTCTTGGTATATAAATGGAAAATTTATCTAAATAATCCACACGATTATACTAAGTATATTACGTAAAATTAACTTTAAATGTTCACGAATTTTTCCCCGGCCACTTGGTATCATTTTTGTAAGCTGGGGAGGGGCTAAAAAATTTAATACAAAAATCAACTTACCTCAGTGAAGAAAAAAAAACCGACAAGATAGAAAGAGTGGGTTAAAAGAAAATTCTATTTCAGAGGTTGATGGGAGGTACGTACGTTCCATTTGATTACATCTTTCAAAACCGAATTTTATTCATACAATACAGGCGTGGATCCAGAAATTTTTTCCAGGGGGGGTCCACCCCAGTCAAAACTCGCCCAAACGTCAAAAACCTATTTACCTATTTAGGGGGGGGGGGTTAGTGGTGACTTCTATTGCATCAAATCTTTCATTTTTCATACCCATTTTACACATAGTCGTGTTTACCAGGGGGTACGCATTTTCCAAGAGGGGTCCATGTTAACTTTTTTCTTGTTTTAGTATATACATTTTTTAACCTGGTAAATTCCAGGGGGGGTCCTGACCCCCCCCCCCCCCCCCCCCCCCCCCCCCCCCCCCCCCAACCCCCCCTCTAGATCCGCGCATGCATTACCAGAGGCCTGTTCAGCAGAGCGGACGTTCGCGAGCGCTTGCCAAAATTACTACTGGAGGTATAAGGAATTTTGGTGAGCGCTCGCGAACGCTCGCTCTGCTGAACAGGCCTCAGATTACCCTGATTTGACAGTAATAAAAAGGTAGAGGTGAGAAAAACAGCCTTTCAATGAACTTGAATTTTCAATTGTGTAAAGTAAATGTTTGGGGGGGGGGGGGGGGGGGGGTC
>PRKT01001825.1:35162-48150 GCA_003671525.1 Saccostrea glomerata | reverse complement strand
AACTGCTGGACAAAATGCCTTTTAAAAAATACAAAAATCCCCCAAAATCACGAATGGAAGGGAATTTTGAAAAAATGAAAAACACGTCCGGAGATATTCTAATGATGCATCATCCCTGAGAAAATCTTTGAAATCTGTCCACGCATAGCTGAGATATCGGCTGTACTATGAAAAAAGAATAATAATAATAATAATAATAAAAAACAGAAGGAAAACAATAAGGTCTTCCGAAGGAAGTCGGAAGACCTTAATAACATTTTATATCTATCAATGATATCAAATGAACATGAACCAGAACTGAAGTAATCCATTTGAACCAATGACAAATGTTTTCAAATTTAAACATGTTTTGTTGTACTAAATTACTCTATTATATACAACAATGAACATGTAAACAATACCTTATGGCCTGGAGAATCGCCAATCTTAGGCTCCTATAGAATTTCCTATTTCCTATTTCAGACAGATGTACACCATCTACACTAAGGATGGCCAATGGACTATTCATTAATCGTAAATGTTTCCAATATCCCAACTTTGGGTGAATTTCTAACATGTCCTTTAACATTTGATTGACAATATCACGTCGAAAAGAGTACATCTCCACTGTCACATATCGTGGGCTTGAACGAATGAAAAGTTCACAAACAACTATTCGCTTAATGTAGTTGTATTTGTATACAAGCGATTCGACCCATTCCACAAGCCTGCAAGCAAAAACTTCTGGTTTTAACTTTCTATTGCACAGGTCATTGCCACCCAGTTGAAGTATAATAACACTTGGATGAAAATTCTTGATCTTATGAAACAACGAATCATCGACACAGAGTTTATCTAACGTTGCACCGCCCACTCCGTAGAATTGAATAGTGCAAAAATCAAAGTCAAGTCCAAAATTATTATTACACCCTGCATACTGTCCTAATGATTGTTCTAATCGACGAATAAAACTGTGTCCGACCACTAAAACGTTCGCCATTTCACAAATAGAACGCACTGAATGTTTACATAACAATGGCGGTCACACACTATCGAACTCAGATGAAAACAAACAAAATTGTAAGCATTTACCTGGAAATTAGCTCTCAAAACCAGAAATCGTCTCTCAATTGTTCAAGCAATCAAAAACTTTAAACATGGGACGAATTCTTCATCAAAATAAATAAAAACTGGTTAAAATGATCCCAAAAAATCTTTGTTTTCCTCCAGGCTAAGTCTAGTACAAAAAGGACGCTATCTCTTAGCCAATGAAATCCAAGGAAAGTTGAGAGGCTACATACGGGTTACTGATTAAACAAAATATGAGGCTCACCAAGGATGAGAAATGTAAATCATGGAAATTCGTTGTCATAAAATAATTTATTTACATAAATTGCATTTATGAACACCGAAGGGTAAAGAGAGTTTAGTGTCGTTCATAAAAGTGTCAAACATTTTTAACCTTCGTGCAAGACAATGAAACAGTTATTGAAAGCCAACTAAACACTCCTTTCTAATTTCAAATTCAATGAAACTGTTATTGTAATTTTTCAAATGCAAGAGTGCCAATTTCTTAGTTTTATCATTATAGCCACAGACAACTACACAACTTCATTCAATATGTTTAAAAACAGGTTTGGCACAAGAAGTAACATTCCGTATACCCGCCCGACTATGATCCACCATCAGATTGTACAAGTATCGATTTAAATATCTATTCCCTTGATTTACATAAACGAAACTAAAAGAAGGTTCGGTACGAATTTTCCGGATTTAGGGTATCCATGGGCATTCAAAAATATTCAATTGTTTCAAATCCATGCTGATTTAAGTGATATTTAACATGCTTTTTAATCAGAAATATCCACTAGTATCAAACTATTACCAATAGAGAACGATTTAGTAATATATTCTAAAGAAAAATGGCACATAAAAAGGGCCCATTAAGTATTGCTTAAGTGCACTTGTCCAAATTTGATGTTTCTATCGTAGAATATTGATGGGTATAAACGAAACCATTGATAATCTTGTTTTATCCATGTGTTTTTTAAAAAGCCTGTCTCGTTTTAAAAAAAAATATTCGTATGTAGGACTTTTTCTTGTTGTTTTAACTATGGAAACTTCATGAGGATTGATAACTGGATAAAACAAACACACACAAAAAAATTAAAAATGTGAAAAGGCATCATTTTGCAAGTTTCATGTTCAAACAATGACCTTATTAGCAGTCAGTCGAATGCTGATTGAGGTTTTTATGCTAATTGTTAGGCAATTTTTCACACGGTGAATTGATTACTTTTCTGTTTTTGCGATCATGACAGTTAGCATACTGTGGTGTTACCTGTCGACAGGGGATGCTTACTCCTGAGTTTCACCTGATTTTAGAGGTCCGTATTTGCTCTGCTCCAGGTCTGCATTATTTAGTGAACTTTCAAGCTTGATTACTGTTCGTCGTCTTCATATTCCATGTAGCATATTTGGTGAGCTCTGGTCTCCATATTGATTTAGGACATTATGCAATGTTGATTTACATCATAAGGGAATCTCTGGCCTCCTTATGAATATTGCATTTTAGGAAACCCCTAATTTCCGTATGTTTCCCTATTGGTATTTTTCTCATGTTTATTAGCATTTTGAGACAGAAGATGGTTCGTTTCTATTTGCAATGTTCAATATATGTTTGGAGCTGAATTTAAATATAGGATTTGTAAAATCAAAATACTAAAAGTCTAATTTTTTACTTAGACTTAATCTCAGTGAAGGCTTTTCGGGCCTATAATTTTTTTAAAAATATGAAATAAATGTGACTTCCAGTCTGTATTAATTTTGATCTTCATGAACTGTTCTTTTAGATTTCACATGGTGTATTATTTTTACATGGTGTATTATTTTTTTTATATTTTTAAATGTATATTTTTTGAAAGTATTTGGGTTTTTCCTAGGGTCCTGTTTAAGCATACAATTTATGTTTGACAAGATAAGAGCCTTAACTTAACAATACATTGTTCTAAGGAGGTGTAAAGTTGTCTTTCGGTATCATAGGCCCCAGGTTCCGGGACTATTATATTTGAGACGGGCTCAATTTCTCATTTCAATCTCACTTTAACAAACGGGACTTATATAGGAAAAGTAAGATGAAAAGTTCGATTAGTTTAATGTCCTCAGAATCTGGAGATTGCTCCATATAAAGCATAAACATCATATGAATTCCTCGATAATAACGATTAATGTATCGCCATATTTCCCTTTTCCACTGCCTTGCTTTTTGATAAAACTACAAATAAGGCATTCAAAATTGTTCTGTCGATGGCCTAAAGCATTATTCATTTGAGTAAGGAGGATCCCTAAAAGTAACATTGCAAAACGATAAAATGCGTTATTTAAATAAAATCTATTAAAACAATACAAATCTAGAGTAAATCAAAGAATGACCTCTAAAACATCATAGGTGGGTCTTGATGCCATATGGGAGTAAGTATCCAAAAGCGGGCAGTCAAATTCGCCATGAGCTCCTTGTCATGATTAAACAAAAAACCGTTTAGAATAAAACAAAAAAGATCAATTTAAGATGCATTTGTTAGTAAAAAGGCAATACTTGAGGTTAAGTTTTATGGAAATTTATCCAAGTTATTTTAAATAGCAGTCATATTTCAAATCGATCACTAATTGAGGTATAAGGATTACGCCCAAAGGAAACATTCACCATTCAATGACCCTCAGTGCTGACTAAATTTAAACCACCTCACATATTTTCTTATCAATGAAAAAAATCTCGCTAGTAATAATCAAGCAAAGTTTAACAATAAAAAAATCCAATTTTCTCTTGATTGTAATTTTCATTCTTTTTTCTTAGATTTTACGGAAAGAGAAGATGACCTGACATGGTATAAAGGTAATGTATAAAGCACTAAAAAAGACCAACGACATAAATAATAAAAAATTACCAAATTTTCAGGACGACCTGTCCCTTCCTCAAGGCAAAGAAAAAAGTTAAGAAGTCATAAAAACAAAGGAAAAATGAAACAAAAAACTAACACTACTAAGAAACTACTAAGCACTAAATAATTCAAGTGTTACATGTTTAATTTGAAGTTTCTAATGAGTTGTCGACAAAGAAAAGCAATGCACTGGGAAGTGCGTCCGGTCTATCGGATGTAATCTGGTGAAAGACGCTTGATTAACAATACCTAGCAGATATTAAAAGAAATCTGTACACAACTGCACAGTTTTAGTTGAAACGTTTTTTTTTCAATAGTTTGAATGGATCCCAACCTCTGATTTAAACTGCGTAGTTACTCACACAGTATTTTATTTAAGGATTGTATATGTGAATAAAATATATTTTGTAGTTTCTTATTAATAGGAAATCAGTGATTTCGCAGCAAAAATAAATGGTACTGTAAATATGTTTTAATATATGTCATGTTGCTTGTTATAGACGGAGCCCTGGATCACTTTAGTTCAGGACTACCGTCCAGTGCAAATTCAAGTGGGCATATCGGTAATATTTATCATTACTACTAAGGAGAGAGAGAGAGAGAGAGAGAGAGAGAGAGAGAGAGAGAGAGAGAGAGAGTACACTTCTGCTACTACTGACTGAAAAATACTACATATGTATGTCCTCCACACGGAACGATAACTGTTGCTTTAATGCCCTCGTAGATTCGGGAGTATATAGTTTTTGCCTTGTTCATACGTCTGTCTGTTTGTCCGCAAAAAACCTTGACCATAACTTTTGATTTGTTGAAGCTATGGCTTTCATATTTCACAGGTGTATTTCTTGTGACAAGACATTTTTGACATGTTGATATTAACCTTGGGGTTTTGACTTACATCATAAGCTGCCATATGGGGGCATCAGTGTGTCATAAACACATCTTGTTTGCATCTGCACTTACATTTAAGAAATGAACAACGTTATTCAGTGAACATGGCATTATGAATAGCAATTGCTCTGCTGGCATATTCCATGATGCGCGCTAGCGCATCATGGAAAATATGCCAGCAGAGCTATTGCTATTCATAATGCCATGTTCACTGAATAATCGTTGTTTATTACTTATATTTGCATTTTTTGATTTTTTTTTTCAAGAGTATCAGAGGAAATCCTGACTTACATAAGGACGCAGCTTCTTGTCTTCAGTAAAGAAAAACATACGGCTTTAAAATCAGTAAACCTGGTTAATGCTCCTTTTCTCTAATAAATCACATACAATTTATAAAGTATTTCCTTCTCAAACACAGTTATCTGAATACAAGCAGAGCTGCCAACACATTTTTGTTTTGATGCAGATGTGACGTCATCGATCAGCGTTATTCAAACCCTCTGACAAAAATCAATAATTTTTACACTATGATAAAAAATGAGAATGCTTTTATAATGATTATTACTCCAGAATACTTTTCTATAATTTTTTTTTTAGTTTTTCTATTTATTTTTAATAGCTGAAATCATTGTTGAAATAGATATACTATAGTTAAAGAAATTTTCTCTTTCTGAATGTTATTACCCAAGTGTGAAGAGTTATCGTTCTTTGTACAAATATGCATGATACGAAAAAATAAAAATTTGGCAGTTCTCTACAATTTAAAAAAGTTTTATTATACAATTAAATACATTGACCAAAATTGAATTTTTAAAGATATAAATCAGCAATTTTAAAAATTCTGAATTTCCTTTTTTTCAAAGAATATTATTAAAAACTTATTTTTATTCCTCTTTTGAAACATTTCATATATATACTTCTCAACACGATGTATAAGTGTAGTAGAGGTAGTTCTACACGAGGACGATAGAGCAATTGCACTCATAGTTGAAGCAATTGCATATATAGTCCTATGAACGCAATTGATGACTAAGTGTTCATAGTGGGAGAGAGCAGTGGATATGCAAATATTTGTATTTAAGAAGCAAATCATAATTGAAAGGTATATTTTCAATCATGAACATATCTGTTTGGTCTTTGTTATTTCTTTTAAAAAATAAAATTTTGTTTATATATATATTCTATGGTAAATTTCATTTGTTAATGACCTAGAACCTTTTTTAAAGATCGGAGCCACCATACATCAGGAGTAAGCAGAAATTTGAACCGGAGACCTGTGTACACTCGAGAAGGTTACTTTATGCTTCATATTCATTAATATTCCCCTCCTTTTTAAGGACGTTCGATCCTGAGCTTTTGAGCGGATGAAAAAACCGCGATTAAATTCCATTAAAATAGAATTAAGATAGGAACTATGAATTGTGGCGGAAGGTTTTTTTTTAAAAAAGAAAATGATAAGTTTTTCCGTTAGAAATTGAATTATAACAGTACTGTTAATTTTAGATTCCTACTTTTCCATGCTGGTTGCACATAAAGCTGTTTTTTTTTTTTTTGGAGTAAAATGTGTTATGCTGGTTCTGAAATATCAATTGAATTATTTCTTATGAATTTTTTCAACGAAATGTGACAAATATAGTCAATATATTCTGAAAATTCGGGAAAACATTGAGCCAATTTTAACGTAAAATTGACACTTTTTAGTGATATCTGAAAATTGACATCATATACCCCACTTTTGATGTTCTTTTCTAAATATTTTAGATAAATTTTACCCATTTGCTTACAATTTTAAATAATTTTCTTGCTTATTAAATTTTAGATGCCAGAAAAATTACATTTTATTAGTGCAGAAAGATCATATAATTGATTATGCGAAGCAATTTGACACTTTTTCTTAGTCACAATTTTAAAGTGTCTTTTTTAAATAGACTTCGAGTTCATTTTGTTTTATGCTTTAATTGGATAAAAATATTGGAGGTAAAACGACGAAAATGTCATTTTTAATCAAGACACAAATTTCAGTGCAAAAAGGTCATATTAAATGTACTGTAGCGCCAAAAGAAGCATATTGACCCCCATTTTTTATTTGAATTTGAATAAAGCTATACCGTTACATGTAGAAACTAATATACTTGGCAAACAAGTATATGACTTTATATATCAGGATCCAACGTCGTTAAAGAATATTATACGTAAGAACATTGTATAAATTTAATCATACTCGTACTAAAAAAAATCATTTTTTTCTTGCAATGGGTTATAAATACAGATTTTTATTCCTTGACATTTTTGTTCCTTATGACATATTTCGCATAGGAGTTATAGACCCTTTTCCAATACGACATATTTTGCCTTTGCCACAATATTGTAGGGCAACATTCCCAGATTCCTTCATTATTCAACCAAGTTCAATTTGTTATACTGGTTACTGAGGAAAAGTTAACACGATTTTTCATATGAATATATGTTTGATAAACCTCTATTAAGGTCAGATGACACGTTCCTCAAAAATATATAATTTTTCCTAAGAATTTGTCATTGAAGTATATGTACTCAAACAAGTTTCCTCACAAAAAATTAGGGTACCTTACCAGGCATTTGGACATGATACCACAGGGTGATATTTCTTAAAGAATCCTTTTGGATGATCTTCTGAATGGCCTATAACACAGTTTCTGATGTACTAAATATATATAATAAAAATGATACTGAAAACAATGTAGAAATCACTAGAGAATGAGACAAATATGCATACTTTCTTACATAATACCAAGAGATACAAAAATATATTTGAGGAACGTGTCGTCTGACCTTAATTAATGAGTATAAGATTGTAAATATTTCCCCCATATATTTCTTGCATGCATATTTAAAATTGGTTGCTTGAATATGTAAATTCACTACTTTGTCTGACAAATTGGCGGCTAAGGGGAATAACTCCTAGACAAAATATGTCATAGGAAAAGGGTCTGTTCCCTTTAGTCGCCATCTTGTAGGGCAAAGTAGGCCTAGTGAATTTTCCTCTTTGGGCAACCAATTTGAAACACGCATGCAAGAAATATTTCGGGGAAAATATTTACAATTCTAAAATTATGTATATTGCGTATATTCATAAGAAATAGAGTGTTTTCTTTACCTCAGTTACTAATGTAACAAATTGAACTTGGTTGGATAGTGAAGGGATCTGGGAATGTTGATCAACAATATCGCAGACATGGGGATAATCCTTTCTTAAATCACTCAAATGGAAACACTTAATAAAGCAATTTTAAGCAGAATTGTACAGACCATTTGTTTATATTCAAAGTTGGAAAAGTTGTCAAGATAGTGCAAATTCTTTAAAAAAGACACCGTGACGCACAAAGGGGAAAATTGACAAATGTAGAATTTTTGCATGACCCGAGTAAATTTTGTTCAATTCATAAAAGTATTAGGCTTCAGAAAATTACAGGTTTCAGAACCTAAAAATTCTAATTTTAAGTAGTAAAATAAAAGTAAAAATAATTTCAGCATGCCCCATACCGAAAATATTGCTTAATACTTCCTTTTTTATATGTACGCGTGCGCAGAAAAGTTGAATAAGTTTCCATAGTTACCATGATCTCAAGAACATAGAATGAAAGTAGTTAGACCAACAAATTTGATGCAGTCTTTTTAAAAAGTTGTTAAAACATATTTTTCACCTTTTCATGCTCCGGTTGAATGTTGTTTACAATTTTGAGCTAAAAATAAGAGTGCTGTGACCTTGACATACACGAAAACAACGAAACGGTATATACAATCTTTGTTTTTCCGGCACTTATATTGTGCAGTCTTTTCTTGCAATTATGTGTCATATCCTAGCTACATGTATATACTCATAATTTTTTTAAATTTTTTCTATGTATGCTACAGATATCTGAAAAGAAACCATGATTTTGACTCATATAGTCACTTTAAATTTTATAGTATGATATTAATTACTACCGTATGGAAATAAGGATTTTTCATAAAAAGTTAAACGATAATACCGTTCACGAGACTGATTACGATTTCTTTTATAGATGGGTATGGTACATTTGAGAGTGGTCCATCTAGTTACCCATCTGCAAATTTCCAACACCAAGAAGGCAAGTCCAAATCGTAGTATTACAACTTTTCAATATAACATTTGCTACAAAAACAAGTTTTGTCAATATTCATTTTCTTGTTTACGAACTCAGTGCACATATTTTTAAAAGAACATTCATCTAATCAACAGTTGTAATATCAAATATACTAGTATATTTACATTTACTTTGTTTGACCCTAATAAAAGGTATTATAAAATTACAAGAGATAAATACACATAACACACAAGACCTAATCACCATAGTCTGTCTGGTGTATGAATACAGGGAATAGGGCGTTACTGTTTAAACAAAGAGAAAAAATATGTCTGTTATACGATTCATTTGTATTTCTGTTGCAAAAATATATTTTATCATTTTAGATTGAAGAAATAAAATAAATAAAAATTTGATTATTGTTATCATTGTGCACTATTTTTGTTCTGGACTAAGCTGTTCCAAAGGCTGTTCTATCAAATGGCACTTAGATGAAGGACAAGACAGGGATTTTAAATAGAAAAATCAAAATTGCAGATAAAAGGGGATAAAAAATGTAAATATAAGCATTAAATTATCCTTTTTTGAAAGATGCAGTCTCATAACTACAATGGTGTGTGCAAGATAATTTTCATAACGCGCTAACACCGTTGCAGTTATGAGACTGCATATTTCAAAAAATGATAATTCGATGCATTATTAAGAACTTTGGAGGAGTTTTTCTAATAATCATGTCAACAATATTTTTGCAGACAACGCCGAATCAGAAATGGAGACGGATGAGGATGTAGATGCAAAGGAAATGCTCTCTGACGGTAAATTCGAGGATATTGAAAAATTATGAATATTTTATTAAAAATTATATCACAATTAATCACATTTTGTCAACAATATCCTGTTTCAATGTATGAATTATTTAAGGATATTTACCGGTTTATTAAACATTATTTTCAAGAAAAGAAAACTTACAATATCAATAAGTCTATTTTACAGAGACAAAGATTCGGCGAAATTATCGATACCTGAAAGATGAGATTGAGCCAAATTACATAGTTGACGATCTCATTGAGAATAATATCATAACCGACAACGAAAAGGAAGAGATCTGCAACCGAAATAAAGCCAGACACAAAAGAATGGACATACTTTTGAAAATTCTTTTAAGAAAATCCAGTTTTGAACATGGTTCTTTCTTATTAGTAATAAAAAATCATTACAAGCATGTGGCTGAAACTTTAGCAAAGACTACGGATTTCATCAAGAGAGACGGTACATTGCTAAATATCTTTCTTCATAAATTTTAAGACCGGTTACGATAGCCTATTGGTAGAGCGTTTGCTTCGTGATCTGCAGGCCTGGGTTCGATTAACGTTCGCGGCGCCGCGTCAAACCTAATACGTAAACATAAGTAGTGACTGTTTATTCGCCAAGCCCTTGGCATTAGAAATGAATGTCATTGGACATAGTTTCCTTTCTAAGGAAGAAACTCTTTAAAATCATATGTTAGTTTTGAATGTTTTTAATATCCCAAAGAACCAAAATGAATTTAAATATACATATATATACTAGTATTGGATTCCAAAATTTCATAAGAATCCATACAAACAAATATACATAGGGGTTCTAAGAAATGTTCAACCAAGCCTCTTTCTTCACTCTTCACTAGGATATTAACAGTATTGAAGTAAAATCTTCAAGAGTACTGTGCAAATATATTTTCAAAAAGTGGTGTAATTCAGATGTGGATACTTAAACATTCCAAGGAACTTTTGGACAATTTGAAATCACAAGATTTTACAAAATCAACAGCTTAAAAACTTACGACTTTTCTTTAACTTTAATTTTTCGTGGAGATTGGTTGTATTTAGTGTTGAAAATTCTGCCTTTCGATGCTATTGATTGTTATCACTTTGTGCTTTGAAATTTTCTTAAAGTTCATTAGAGTTTCAGTATCCGCATTTGATTGATACCGCTATTCAAAGAAATTTTTCAGCACATTTGTAGGTTAACCTTCACCACTGTTAATATTTTATGAGGTGTAATGAAAGAGGTTTGGTAGGACATTCTATAAAACCCGCTATGGTTCTCTGTTTTAAGGATTTTATGGCGCTTAGAAATTCATTAAAGATAAAGTAACTCAAACTCAATTTTGTTGTTGAGAATATCAAAATCATTTCAATCTTATTATTTTGAAAAAAAATCCTTAGAAAGAGAACTACGAGT
Source organism: Saccostrea glomerata (assembly GCA_003671525.1). NCBI lineage: Eukaryota > Metazoa > Mollusca > Bivalvia > Ostreida > Ostreidae > Saccostrea > Saccostrea glomerata. Next base: position 37,037 of record PRKT01001825.1, on the reverse strand, counting down.
ATAGGTTGGTAAACCTTTAATAGAATTAAATCCAAGTCCCTCTAAAATGCCTAAATTCAATTTTATGATTGATTTTAAAGAAATATATGGTCATCTGCCTTCTTAACTGGTTGGTGTACATATTGAACAGTTATCCTTTTTATTTTATTTTATATGTAATGTATTTTATATCTGAATTATTGAAGACAAAGGTTTATAATTAGACATTTCACATCGTACTTCAATCGTTTAATTTTTTTTATTTAATTAAATTTTTAATTAAAATTGAATTATTTTAGTTGATTTGTTAAAGGCACATACAACTAAGGGCAAATATAGCAGTGGAATCATCAGTGTTTTTTAACAATTTGATTATAGAAATGCAAGATCCTGAAAAATGGATTGGCCGCATAAAACATTCCAAAAAATACCTTTCAAAAACGATTAACTCCACCAGTACAGGTGATTTCCTTGTGCAAGAACTTCCCGAAAATGAGTTTTCTTTGGATATGCATGACAGGATTTTGCATGAAAATCGCACTGTGTCTGAGCAAGCGAATTTAGCACTTGATTTCATAATAGAGACAAGAATTTCATCAATTCTTTCTTGCTTTTTGGAATCTTTAACACATGCCCAGCACAATAGAAGTGGAGAAGAGATAATTGCCATACTGATGAAAGCAGGTACATGTTTATTTTTATTTGATTACTACAGTTTCATGAAACTTTTTTTTTTATGATATTATAAAGTTTTGCTTAATTAATTTCAGCTCTTCTCGTCGTAACCAGATACATATAGTTTCTGTAGTGATTATATTTCTGGTTTTTATGCAACTTACTGTTGTAAACAAACTTCGAGTCTACAATATTTAAGTTCAATTTAGTCGAGTTCTGATTTAAAAGTGTCCGATGTATGTCTGTCTGACTGGCTGTCAGTCATTTGCTACCTGTAAATTATTCACAATTTTGATTTCTTGAGTTTGATTTCTTCTCAAGAAACCTGGGCCAACTTGCTACCAAACATGGCATCTTCTTTAAAAAAAAAATCTTTTTTAAGAACTACTGGACCAGAAAAAAGATGAAGCTATTGTGAGGTTAGGGACGGACCTCAAAAGAGATCAGAGAAAATAGAATACCAGAAAATTTCTTTAAAAATCTGATGAACTATATTGATAAAGAAGCATCATCAGAGAGTGTAAATTGAAGTTTATTCTTATCCGTTGGATGCCAAGGGAACTTTTATGATCCTTGACATGTGGGCATTATTTACTGTCTATCCGACGATATAAAAAATAAAAAAAATTGTAATCAATTTACTAATAAGATAAAGTAAAAGTTATGTACTTCTAAATTTCAATGTAAAATAAATTTCTTGCAAATAATCAAAAATTGTACGTGGCCTCGTATAATGATTAATATTTTTCTGAAATGTTCATGCATAGTTTACACATCATTAACATGTCTCCTTCAAACAGATGTTTTCATAACTTGGCGAATTTTAACGGCCAGGGGTAAACTGTGTTAACAAGAATAACTTGTGTACGCAATTTAAGAAATAAGTACCACGATAATTTGAGATATCACGGAATGTTTTCAAAGACTTTTTAGCTCACCTGAGCCGAAGGCTCAAGTGAGCTTTTCTGATCAAAATTTTTCCGTTGTCTGTCGTTGTCGTTGTTGTCGTTGTTGTCGTTGTTGGCGTCGTAAACTTTTCACATTTTCAGCTTCTTCTCAAGAACCACTGGGCCAATTTCAACCAAACTTGGCACAAAGTATCCTTGGGTGAAGGGGATTCAAGTTTGTTCAAATGAAGGGCCACGCCCTTTTCCAAGGGGAGATAATCATGAATTTGTTAAAAATTAATGGCATTTTTAAAAAATCTTCTTCTCCAGAACC
>PRKT01001825.1:19213-34050 GCA_003671525.1 Saccostrea glomerata | reverse complement strand
GGGGGGGGGGAGTAAATTCAAGCCAGATGTGCTCAGGTGAGCGCTGTGGCCCCTGGGCCTCTTGTTTCAGTTTTATCGTTAAATATATGGAAAATATTTTAATAGAAATCGATTAACAAATGTTAAGTATTAGATCTGACGTTTTGAAATCATACTCTTGTTTATCTAATTTTATAATTTTAATGTTTAACGGAAATATTTTTTCTTGAAGATTCATGCAAACACATGGACATCGATGTAAAATTCCTACAGTCATTTAATCCAAAGAAAAAACCCTTACATTTATGGCAGAAAGGTAACTATACTGATATTCCATATAAAGCTATGTACAGAAGCATTAAATTTAAAATATAACCGATGTTAGCTATCTGCCAATACAATGAATTTTCCTGAAAAAAATGGAAAAGTTTTGATGCAGAAAAAGTCAGTAGTAGTCATGAGGCACTGCATAGAAAAGAAATGTTAAATAGTTTAATTGTTTACGGACTAATTACTTCTCTTCACAAGGTTAGTCATATACATTAAGAAGCCATGTGCATGTATAAAATTACACAATGTTTTTTGTCAGGAATAGCCAAGGAATCCTATTTTAGACCTGTCAAGATATATGTTTGAATTCGATTTAACATATACATGTAGTCAAATTTGCGAAAATTCGGTAAACCAACTATTGATTTTTTTATATAGAATTTATCTCGAACTAAAAATTCGGCAAGCTTTTCATAGCAAATTTAATTCGTTATGATGAATTCAATAAATCTCTTATAATAGACTTTAGACTTCATCATAATATGCTGAATTTTGAAATGTTCTCCTTATGGATTTCTTTTATTCGTAATACTTTGATCTTAATATTATAATATTGCATGAATGACATTGTGTTTAAGATTTATTTGTTTGTAGCTAACTAAAATGATAAGATTCGGAATACATGTAAAAGTTGTCCGATTTTAATTTTAAAGTATCATATAAATGTAACAATTTACCTGAAGGCAATGTCTACACCATACCGTATTTCAACAGGTTCTACTATTAGACTGAGAATAGAAGGATCCAGAGATCTTGAAGAAGAAATAACAAATAAAATCAATACAGACACAAGAATTGAGGAAATTACAAATAAAATGCTTCACCTCAGCATAAAAAATGCTCATTTGGGATCAGTCGTTATAATAGTTAAACCATTGACTGAAAACGCCCTTCAGGTATTGGACAGCAACCGAGTCAAATTATTTCTTCAGGAACTGTTTTCTAACATGGATATTAAATTTCCCGAAGAAGGCCTGAACATTCGGGTTGAAGTTTTCATAGGGTTTAATGAAAAATGTAAAAGTAAGAATATGTCAATATTTTCTATCTTAATGCTATCATAATGTCTATATTTTCTATCTTAATGCTATCATACACAATAACAGACAAAACTTGCGACCACCCTATTTTACAATGAACAGTCAATACCGGAAATTAATGCCATTTTAAAGAATTTTATTTATTTAAGAAAATTATATGTACATTTAATTATTGAAGTTATTGCATATCATTCTAACGAAAATACATATAAAGATCTTTTTAGAGTATTTAGCCAATAATCTTGGAACTTTTATCACCGTATTCATTAATGTAGACTATTTTTTTAGTTTCAGCTGTTGAAGACATGAATATTTATGAACTAGATGAAAACAAAGCATTGCTTTTAGATGAACTAGAACCACTGAGACTTGTGGAAAGTGAAAAGATTAAAAGAATGCTAAGTGATGATGAAATTCAGCAAATTGAATTACAGCATCAGCGTCGACAAAGGGTGACCGTATTTTTAGAAATGGTGGAGCAAAAGGGAAGAATAGGACTTGAGACACTTCTGCAGGTGCTAAAGTCAAAGAATGAAGAATATATTCTTAATAAATGGGTTTCGAATAGCAAAATGTTGAACGCAACACAGAAAGGTATTTTATGCTGACTGACGTTTTTCATACTTATTGTTAGTTCATTATTTATACACTGCGATGACAAAGGATTTGATATTTGATTTTGTATCGAAATTGTATTGTATGTCCATTATATATACACTGAATTGACGACGGATTTTTCCGTTATTTCCCGATCATGACAAGTAACACAGGGCGGGTTTGACAGGCCGACAGGGGATGCTCACTCCTAAATGGCACATGATCTCACATCTCATGGTTTGGAGGTCTGTGTTTGCTCTGCTCCTATTTGGTATGTTTTATTGATATTGAGAACTGTTCGTTATCTCCATATATGCTTCATTGACACATTGAATCAAGCTTACGTTAAATATATAGGGTTTTACGTTGCGGGTTTAAATCCGACTGCGGGACATTGAGACTGGTACTCTGGATGACACAGTATCAACTGAGGTCCCTTGTCGAAGTAGGTGTTTGCACATAAAAAATCCCTAACTGTTCAATGGCCCTGAGTGCTGAGTACAGTTAAGAAATAAATTTGCAGCTTTCCACCGGCAAGTACTGGCCTATCAATAACTAGTAAGTAAAGAATTCTAGAAGCAGAAGGGAAGTTAATAAATCAAACAGGCTTCCTATTAGATACACTCGTGAAGTCATTGTGTTTTAATAATTTTTATCATGTCAACTCCTATGGCAATACAGAAATCCGGGCTTTCAGGGTCTCATACGAACGATCCGTGATTTTCTTATCATAAACGCCCTACCACTCGGTTCTTTTATTTTACTTTTAGTCCGACACCTTTTTCTGATCTTCCAAAGCAAAACATGGAATTTGTCATTATAATTAGATGGGAGACTGGGGGAGGTATCATTTGAGGAGCTCAGAGCAACCAGTACCTACCTCTAGTTTCTGTTACACTTTTTGAAGTTTTTTATATGACTACAACAAACCAAACATTTTTCCTTAGAGAATCTTCGAAGATGTATTTTGGAAAACTTCGAAAAGATAGCTGATGACATAGACGAAACAATAAGTTCCTTGACGATCAAAGCTCAAGACGAGAGATCATACAAAAGTGGCAATTTTGTGCTCAGTCAGGCATTGAAATGTGATAAAACTCTCGTTCGATTTTACTGTGCAGCAAAAGGAACACGTATAGAACGTCTTACAAGGAGTGCCCCTGCCAGACTTGGAAGGAGAAAAAGTATGTAAACCAAAGAATTATGCAATATGTTCAAAAAATCCGAAAATAAGAAATGGAGTTTGTCCAAGAAATATACGAGGGTTGATCCAAAAGTTGGACTTTCTTCATGTTTTATTTATTTAAGGAATAACTGTCTAATTTTTTGATTTCATGATGTGATCAATCGAGTGGCCTGCGTGATAATTTGCATAAACGCCGAAGGCATAAAACTATCACGCAAGCCAATCGATTGATCATCGTCATGAATTCAAAAAACATGACAGTTATTAATCTTTATACTTACATTCTCTTGTTTGGACGCTAATCCACGCGCTACAAGCCCCGCTTCTGTCTCAATGGCTTCACGTCCCACCCCGCACGTGATTTTTTTTAACCGCGCTCATCGATGAACCAATACATTGGAGAAGAAAAGTACATTAACTATTTGTTATTTTATCTCGAACAAAGACGTTGGAAATGTAAATATTTATTAGTGAAAGTGGTTAAAAATTACAAATGAGAATAAGGGCACTGTTGATTTTTTTAATTAAAAAATATTTTAAATATTTTTGATAGTGATCTATATGATCTATTGCAGTTGCCATAGAAACAGATGTTTGAAAATGCGGGGGAGACATTACTCATTCAGTATCATTTTAATTCTTAATACGTGAAATGAAATAAAACTGCGCTAAGTGGCATATAAAACGAAAATTGTGTCATTACTACGACTGATTAATCTTTTATAAAACTTTATGTGAGTTTATTAGTTGATGATTCATTTTTCATCTTTAAATTGTTAAAATCTCCGCAACACTCTGACTTAAACGCGAATACTACTGATACTGGTTGGAGAAAAATGCATTAGCAACTGGTTTTCCAGTGGCATGAGAAATGTAGAAAAAAGAACTTTTACTGAAGTTGATTAAAGGTGTGGCCGCCTTTTGGAGGGCCTTTTTCCTCTTAGACAAATTAAGCGTTAATGTAAGTTGACCGCAGATGTACTGTGCTTGACTTTGCTACTGAAATTGGAACACCATATGAAAAAATGGAGAGTATTTTTGTAATATGAATATAATATGAAGATAAGTTGGTGCGAGAGGATACCCAGGCTTTTTTTTTTTTTAAAAAAGAATGGAGAAAAGGACAGTATACATAGGCGAATTTGACATTGAACGAGATGCCTATGTAACGTGACGTGACACTTGACGGTACGTCGAAGTCTCCTCCGGCTTTTATAACTTTATCGTGTAACCAATTATTGGTAATTTGAACGTGGTGAAATTTCAAGCAGTGTGGATAATGACTCTTTGATATAAAATTGCCTGTTATATGCTTTCATCAAATCATGATAAAATTTAAGAAAGAAATTCAACGAACTTTTGGATCAACTATCGTATTTATGCTAAGGTATATTATGCGTATTCAGAAAGAGTTATTTTATTTTTGAATTTATTCAGTCGGATCATCAAATAGATTTCCTGGGATGAAGAATTACAAAAATCTTTTAAAGAAAATTCGAACACGTGGATATATATTTTCTGTTGCCCCGAAAAGTAAGAATTCCTTTTTTAAACATTGATTCTACATCAGATTCAGATTCTTTCAACCAAAAATGGCTTTATAAAATGGTTTTTAAAAAAATGCTTTTCAATTTCTCGTGATTTTCTAGAAAGCACAGTTTCAGAACAGTCAACAAAAAGGCCCACCAAGGAGAGTCTTTTCACAAATAAGGTGTTATTTCCTATTTACATGTTTTCCTATCTTGGTTGTAACAAAATACATTTTAATTTTTTTTTCTTGGATATTGTTTAAAATCAGAATATCATTTTATTTTCACAGACGCATTTCTCCGCTACGGATAATGACACAGCGATTACCCGCTCCCCTCTCATGATGAATCGTTATGCAAACTGGAAAAAGAACGAAGGGCGTATGTGCAATCTCATTGTCTTAACACATTTTAGCATTAATGAAAAATATCCTTCTTTCAGATCTAGCAATACGAGGCATACTAATTATCTTTTTGGTTCTTTATTTGAAAAAAATGTTTTGTGTATTGTATATTACAATGTTTTATTTGAGTTGGCGGAGTCATATTAAATTAGATATTTCAAATTCAGTTGCTAGGAAATTTTTTTTTTATTTACAATATATATGTAGGTAGAAGTTTGACTGGATGTGAGGATTTATTGTCGAATCCGCGGTCTTCAAGGATAGTCAGTCAAACAGGAATTTTGGTAATTAATGAACAAAAAAGAAGTTATTAGATAAGGACTTAATTTCATTTGTCAGAAATCAATGAAATTAAAACGGCTTCCGGTCCTCTTTGATTGACTTTTTTTTATTAAAGCAATTGGTAATATTTCAAGAGTTATAGTAAAAATAAATATTGCTTATCCATTCTTCAGGGTGAAAAGAAGCAAGTCCATCAAAGAAGGCAAAAAGGTAAAACTTGAATAGAAATTCTTCCATTTAATTCAGGCTACTTGAATATTATAAACACTCTCCGTACGTTGATGGTCTTTTTATCTTGTTCATTATAGAAGCTGACGATTATCATACACATTCTTACCCACTTAGCAGCAGAGATATTCGTACATACGATGGTACGTGAAGGCAAATAATTGGAAAAAATGTATTTAAGTGGTACATTACTTGTTTTTATTTATTGGGGATGGTATTTCTTTCGTTTTTTAGCTCACCTGAGCTGAAAGCTCAAGTGAGCTTTTCTGATCACATTTTGTCTGTAGTCCGTCCGTCCGTCCGTCTGTCTGTAAACTTTTCAGATTTTCGACTTCTTCTCAAGAACCACTTGGCCTTAATTGACTTAACATGCCACAAAGCATCCTTGGGTGAAGGGGATTCAAGTTCGTTCAAATGAAGGGTCAAGCCCTCTTCCAAGGGGAGATAATTATGAATTGATGAAAAATTAATGGTATCTTTAAAAGAATCTTTTTCTCCAGAACCACTGGGCCAAGAAAGATGAAACTCATGTGAAATCATCCTCAGGTAGTGTAGATTCAAATTTGTTCAAATCATGACCCCAGGGGGTAGGGCGGGGCCAAAATGGCCGACCAAATTTTTACATAGAAATATATAGGAAAATTCTTTAAAAATCGTCTCAAGAATGACAAAGCCATAATTGATCATATTTATATAGAAGCATTCTCAGGTAGTTTAGATTCAAGTTTGTTCAAATCATGACCCCCGGGGGTAGGGCGGGGCCAAAATGGCCGCCCAAAGTTTAACATAGAAATATATAGGAAAATTCTTTAAAAAATCTTCTCAAGAATGACAAAATGACAAAGCCATAATTGATCATGTTTAAATGGAAGCATCCTCAGGAAGTGTAGACTCAATTTTGTTCAAATCATGACCCCCGGGGGTAGGGCGGGGCCAAAATGGCCGCCCAAAGTTTAACATAGAAATATATAGGAAAATTTCTTTAAAAATCTTTTTCTCAAGAATTACAAAGCCATAATTGATCATATTTATATGGAAGCATCCTCAGGTAGTGTAGATTCAAGTTTGTTCAAATCATGACCCCGGGGATAGGGCGATGCCAAAATGGCTGACTAGAGTTTTACATAGAAATATATAGAAAAATTCTTTAAAAATCTTCTTCTCAAAAATGACAACGCCATAATTAATCATATTTATATGAAAGCATTCTCAGGTAATGTAGTTTCAAGTTTGTTCAAATCATGACCCCGGGGGGTAGGGCGGGGCCACAATGACTGACCAAAGTTTAACATATAAATATAGGAAAATTCTTTAAAAATTATCTTCTCAAGAATAGCAAAGCCATGATCGGTCATTGGACTTCTTTTTGATTTAAACTTTTCAATAATAAACCAATTTCTACTTTTTCCTAGCCACAGTACTCAGGTGAGCAATGTGGCCCATGGGCCTAATGTTTTTTAAATGAGTTCCTTGTCTTTTCTTTGTCCTGAGTAAGGACACAGAGTATATTAGTATATAAACTTATGAAAAAGTTAGTTAATTGATTACTAGTATATCTGTTTAAATTAATGCATAGTACATACCTAATTTTTCGTCAGGAATTTCCGAGGAAAACAATTTGCCATCATGGAGCTTTCAGCCGGTTAGTCTAAATAATGTATATACCTACTAAATAAAGCAAATCTTTACATCAACATTTTGTCTTCACATAAAATAGATCAACATTTGTATAAATCAGATAGTTTATATATAAGATTTTTGAATAGCACTTAAAAATAATCTTAAGCAATTTATTACCGGTATATGAATATGATACTTAATGACTTAATTAAATTATTTTCTATTTTATATGATTATATTTTAATTGGTAAATTTCATATATCAATCCGCAGGATGAAAAGCAAACAATTCATTTTCGAAGAAGAGAAAAGGGTATGTATTCATTTAAAATTCTTTTTCAATAATTAAAGATACTTAAGGTAGTCCGATCCTCAGGTTTATAAAATTTCGAGTTAAGTAATGAAAAATACTCATAAAAGTATATCTGAATCCACAAAGTTATGTTAATTTATCCACAGTTTATCTTTAAAGTTTAAGATTAAAGTTTATCATATTATATAGGGAAAATTGTTCAAACTCCAATATTTTTGCAGAAAAAGGGAATTGGAATATCAGCAATGCATTTTCTAAAAAAAAAAGATCTACAAATATACTTTGGTTTAAGAAATGATAGGTATCCAGGGATTCAGAGAAATTGTCCTAATTTTAATACTTATTTGGTATTTATTGTCTTCTATTTCCGTCATGCATTCTATAATTCAAAGTGAAAAAGACTTTTGCTATCATTGCAAGACATCACAAATAAGTTTTTATTTAATATCATGCTAATAAACATCGGTATCAACGGCTGGATTCAAGAAAATCTTATTTCTCTAAAACTGTATTAATTTTTTTCCTTTTATTGGGTCCAAATGGCAACTTTTATAAGACCTTTTCTAAGACTTCCCAAAACATTGAATCTTAAAAAGATGAATGAAATGAAAATTGTTGCATGAAAAAATTTCATTTCAAGCTTCATTTTGATGCATTTCAAATTTAATATTAATTTTTGGAGTTATCCTTCCTAGCTGAGGATTGGATATCCTTAAAAATTACAAAGTTCACCTCGTAAGTGGCCTTTATACCCTATTTGTTCATTGTAGAATATGATCACAATGAAACGCGTTCTTATCCATTCCGTGGCAGAAGTGATCGTAAGTATGATGGCACTTGAAGGCAAATAACTGATAAAAAGATTTCTATTTAGTGGTACAAGTACTTTAAGTTGTTTTGGCCTACCTATTTCTTTCATTTTCATTACTTTCTTTTTTTGTTGTTGTGAATTAGTAAGTTAGTTAATAATATTTGCTCAAATAAATGCATACTACATAACTTTTTTGTTAGGAATTTTCAAAGGAAGAATGTTATCATCATGGTCGTCTCAACCGGTTAGTATTAATAATGAAGTTAAAAAGAGTACTTACTATATAAAAAAAACAGTTTTCATTAACAGATAGTCTTTACATCAACCAAACTTACATTTATATGAATTAAATAGATTAGTCACTGTATTTAAATCAAATGTATTTGTAAATTCATAAATACAAATAAGATTTGTTCTATCATATGATTTTTGCGCCATCATATCTGCAAAATTGCTTCTCGTTTGCCTCAAATGGAAACAAAAAATCAGCATATTTCTCAACATAGAAGGTTTAATTAAATGTATAGGTTCTTGAAGATAACTGGTCGTCGCTGAAACATGAAGAAGCTGAAAAAGAAACACGGTTTCAAGGTAATGGACTTTTGCTTCGTTTAACTTTAAACAAGAAATAATAGCAATGCTTAATGAAAAAGATTTCTGTGTGTTTTAATATAGATATACAAATTTAAAGTATTGTTCTAAAATTGTACATATCTACATATACCGGTAATAATTATATTTGGTCATTTTGTTTATGATCATCCTACAATTAACATTGTATTATTTCCTTTTGTTTATCCAAAGATTTAAACGGTGTTATTTATTAGTTTAAAAAAATCTATTTTTGCAATTACATGTATTTAAATTTAATCGTTGTTATTAATTCTAAAGCGCAAGATTTTTTTTTTAAAGAAATTAATTTTAAAGCGCAAGATTTAAAAAAAAAAGAAAAGAAAAAGAAAGAAATTCTGATAAAATTGCATCTTGAAAGGGAAGGATTGCGTCATAACCGAAAGTTTAAAAAAAAATGTTAAGTGTCTCAAAGCATATTCGAGAATAAATCAAAGGTGTAGCATACACGTACGGCACGTCTAAAAATATTTTTCTGCTGAAGAAATAAATTTTGGATTCATAGCACCTCATCCCAACACCGGTATTTTAAGAGGTCCGTGTGTTTGCTGTTCTTTGAATCTGAATTGCTTAAATGGACTTCCTGTCCGTATATTATATTTCATTATATTGCTCTCAAGCTGTTTTTAAAACCATGAATGAAATACTGTAGATTGGCAAATAATCACGATGGTTTTAATTTCGATATTATCACTATTAATCATTTTCCACGAAATTAAAGCCATCGTGAATGTTATTATTAGTTTTTAAAACCTTTAAATGCTTCCATGACATTTTGAATCAACTTCTTACAGCGTGAATTTAAAACCATCGCAATTGATACTTTTTGAGATATCGTGAAATTTTAACACCGTGGAATTGAAACGACTTACAGTACCAGTGCCTCTGATTGCAAGGCAATACAAAAATTATCCATTTTAAGGAAGAGTTTATCCCCATCTTTTTATGCTTAACTATCGGTAAATTAAGTCGATAAAATCAAATTGAATACTTGTAGTCTGCCATGACACCTGATCCTTCTAATGTTTTATAGGTCCGTGCTTTTATGTGTTTGCTCTGCAAGCAAAAACAAATAGACACAATAAAAATAATTTACAGCTGCTAGTATTATTTTCAGCATGAAATATGTTTAAGTATAATATTGCTCAGATGGCAGGTTATTAGAATAATATGAACAGTGATGACATTTCACTTTCCTATGAGTAACTTTCATTTTATTCGTGGTTGCCAATTAGTTACAAAAAATGTGTTAACAAATTAGAATCTAGAAATTGAAAATAGAATTAAATTAGATAAATTGTTTTCAGTAGAAGGATATGGAGATAACGAACAGTATTCAATATCAAAGTCCACAAAACAATACAAAATAGGAGCAAAGCAAACACGGACCTCCGAGACATTAGAAGTGGGATCAGGTGTCATTGAGGAGTGAGCATCTCCCGCTGACCTGTCACACCTGCCGTGTGCTCATTGTCATGATCGGGAAATAACGAAAATATCCGTCGTCAATTCAGTGTATAAAAAACTGACTAACAGTTAGTATGAAAAACGTCAGTCAGCATTTGACTCAATGATAAATTGTATTTGCTGACAAGATCATTGTATCGACCATAGAACTTACGAAATGATGACTTTAAACGAGACTGCTGATATTTTCCTTTCATCAACTTGCTTGTCAATAATTTACCTCGTTTTAGAAATTTGTTCATACGTAGAGCATGCTCTTGCGTATCGATTCAACTGAGATGTATATACTCCGTATGCAGGTGATAAAGGTACATGTATATTGCTGCATAAGTAAGGGAAGTTGACGATAGAAAAGTTAAAGTCATCACGTTTATCGTATATAGCTTGGTTGTTAGATTACCATTAGCGTCTTTTTCAAGTAAAATATCCAAGTATGAAATAGATGTGTCGAACTTTGTGGTATCTTTTATCTCAAGCTCACCAGGATATATCGTTTCGACGTCAAAGGAATTGAAATCCACCATGGTTTAAAAAAAAAGATTTTTATTTAAATAAATGCATCAATGAATTATATTATATTGACTGTGTTAACTAGTACGGAAATTCTTACGGTTTTTTTTCTTCAGAATCTCAATCTGGAATCCAAGAAAAGAGTACTTTTCCTCCATTAAATATTTTCACGGTTAGTTTTTTTCGATTTCTTTTAATTCACTTGATTTTATTTTTTTAAAAATTCTATCATTTTAGTGATTTAACACTGCAGATGATAATTTTTTTACAAAAATGATAAAACTTGTTATATTATGATTATATGTAAATTGTTTGATTTTAAGCATTATAGTAAAATCAAACATTGCGCATTTATTCTGCAGGATGAAAAGCAGAAAATTCATTTTCATGGAATAGATCAAGGTATGTCTTAAAAATTAGGGATGGCAATTTCTAATCAGTTAACCGGATACTCGGTCGGAACGATGGTAATCGGTTAGAAAATTTGCAATCGGTTAGTCGGAAAAATTTAAATTTGTGTAAATTTTAACATAATATCCTAAAATTTCAATTTAAAAACACAAATAAAAACATTTCAGATGCTTGCGTTTTTGACTTTCAAATTAAGGTGATTTGGAGATAATTAAGGCTCTCTGGATTGACATTTTAGGGGTAATTGGTCAGTTTTAGAGATGTTTTAAATTGTTGTTCAAATAAAATGCCGTTACTCAGCCTGTCCTGCGTTTCTTTAATGATTTTAATTAAATGATTGATTAGCAGCGTAAACTTATTATAATGTGTATCTTCCCCCTTCTATCCGTTATAACTACCTATCAAATTATATTATAAACAAATATTGTAATTTTAGCGAGATTTTAGACTTTATCATTTTGATTATATTGACAATATGAAATAAGCTTGTTTAACATTTCTGATTTTAAAAAAAAAATGTTTCTTAGACTTACATGTCTTCTTTGGAGTTCCTTTGTTTTTCTTTGTTTCTTTTTCAATTTTTAAATTGAAATCAAATATAAACAGTGTTCTGATAAACTATCAACATATTTTTTTTAAATTTTATTTCCCAGACCTATGCTATAACATAGGAATTCCCTACTCGAATATTTATGGCAGTTGCCAGGGATGGGGCCCTGACTAAACTCCATCTAAATACAATTACATAAATTAATCCTATATCATCTCGCAGGATGATCATATGATATAATGTAAGACATAATAATTAGATCACAAATAATGTACACAAGTTATGATAATTATATTGTTTTGTTTCAACATATTTTGTTTTTAATAGTATGTTATGTAAACATCTACGAGGGGTGATCAAAAAGTTCGCAAACTATCTCCATATCTACAAAATAACAATTCCGATTTCAAAAAAAATTGGTACACACTTAGCCATACACAAGTTCTATAAATAGCATATGCTGAATAAAGTTTTGATCTTTGATTGTAACGTCACAATGTGAAAATGCCGTCACTATGTAGGTCACTTGTGACGAAAAATGGTTGTCTCAGTCGTACACGTTCAACAAATGACTATAAAATTTATGGTATATCTTAGAAATCGCTTTGAAGTAGTGTATGATAATTTGTACACAGTTTATTAAGACATATTACTTCCGATAAATTCAATCAATGATTGGAATGATCGTTTTAGTGAAAGAAGACATATGGTCAAAAATGATACTTGTTATATCGCCCAGTAAAAGCAAATTTGAAAAAGATGTGTTTTTAATTAAGCAGTATGTTATCAAAGACCTCCAAATTACACTTTGAAAAATAGTTAAGTATTTCAATAATGATATAATTATTAAATACCTAAGATATCGTTTACTTTAGATTTTAAACATATTAAATATGATAAAAAGGAGGCACCCATTCTTTATCCACCTTGAATAAACGTCTCTCCCGTGACAGAAAATTTGAGTTTTGATGGTCGTCTTGCTTATTTTCGGAAAGAATATTCTTACCCACTCATGCTGTTGTCGAGATTTGACCATTTCTGACAAATGAACTGTTCTTGTTATTAAAATTAACTTACAAAGAAAGAAATATTAAACTCAGAAAAATCTTTCAGCTTTGTGACAAAACGCTTCGGAGGGGGTCTCGTGACCGCTTATAACACGTGATTTGCGCATGAGCAGAACGGTGACACATGTGCATTAAAATCAGAGAGGATTGATTTTAAATATAATCAACACTGAAATCAAATATTGTTTCCCTTATGGAAGTTATTCAATTAGTTCTCGAACTTTTTTATCACCCCTCGTACAATATAAGTACTGGAATTGAAAAGGTAAATAAATTTATTTTACAATCAAAAGAAAAAAAGAGTATACGAAAACATATTCCCATTGCTGTCTTAAGGGGAGATCACATACATTCAGTCCATTGGTTCCCTTTCAGCAGCACTACTAGGGGAACTGAATCCGCTAGTAGCGGGAATTATTAAACTGATAAAACAGAATTCTAAATGTATTATTGATTTACATATTATGTATTTACAAATACAAGTAACAGTAATTTTGTAAAATTATCAATAATATCTACATTTAATGATAATTACATTATTCAATTACTTTACACCAGAATACTGTGGATTTTTTTTATATGATGTAAAATATTATATTCAGTATCATCAAGATTTTCTATTCTACAGAACATTTTGTATCTAAATATTTTTAATGCAATTAAGGAAATAAAATTATTCAAAAAGTATGTTTTCTTATCACATTCTCAGTAAAAACTAATAACAAAGTCTTTCCATTGAATTTTAATTTTCAACACAGTGGAAGCTATATCCCAGATATATTTAACATTTCTACATTCAAAAATAAGATGTTGCATGTCTTCTACAACAGAAAAGATTGAACACTTATCTGAAGTTTCTTTTTTCCATTTTACCATATATATTTTTTTTAAACATCTTATTTCTACATTTAACATTCTATTGGCCTTGCAATTGTTTATTTTAGGAGAGCTTAAAATGATGAAATATGCAGAGAATTTTTAATACGATTAACCGATTAATCGGTCGGAACGTTTTGCGGTTAACTGATTAGCTATTCCGTAATCGATTGCCATTCCTACTTAATAAGAATTATTTCTAAATAAAATAACTTAATATCATAAATATCCTCTTCGTTAGTGGACTTTACATCTTTATTTGTTCATTGTGACATTTATAGCGATGACGGAAAGCTGTATCCGTATACAACACAACAATCGTTCAATTTGCATGATAGCAGTGTTTAAAATATACTCAAAATTTGAGGTGAATCATCTTCGCTAGCCAAGGGTTTCTGATGCGCTACTCTTGTCATAAGGAAAGTAGCGTATCAGAAACCCTTGGCTAGCGAAGATGGAGGTGAATTAATAGTAGTCTCGTTTTCCCCAGACTCTCGCTCTCGAGACTTTGCCCGAGCGAGAGTCTGGTCTGATTCCTATTTAATTTTTGTAATTTCAAGTCGAGACTTACCGAGAAATCGGTATGGATTTTCATTGGCTGATACATTCTTTTCGAATGCTAAGATCTGTATTCTTTAAAAAGTCAGAGGCTGCGCCTTTACTTTTATCTGGTTTTATAATAAAAATACCTCTGTCTGCTTTACAAGGAACAAAAAACGCACATATCTTTGTTTAAAAAGTAAATTCTCTCATGTATTTTCATGGGAGTCGCCATCTTGTTAGCCGGTTTAGCGACCTCTACTGGTTACAAAAATTAAATAGGAATCAGACCAGACTCTCGCTTGGGCAAAGTCTCGAGAGCGAGAGTCTGGGGAAAACGAGACTAAATTAATAGTAAAATTTTACAACGTAAAGTTATGGGTGTCGGATTAAAAAATGTTAGAAAGGAGGGGGTGGGGCAGTTCATAAATGATTACTTTGGACCCCCACCCCCCCACCCCCCCACCC
>PRKT01001824.1:0-45581 GCA_003671525.1 Saccostrea glomerata | reverse complement strand
ATTTAATTTTTGGAAATATTTTTGTATGTATTATGCTAAGAAAAATTAGAATGAAATTTTATTACCTTGCCTTTATTGTAGTCAAATGGGGTCTCTGTCAAGATATGGACCATTTTTGTGTTTTTATACACAATTACATAGTAAAACCCTCCAATAAACAAAGATATTGAAAATTTAAAAAAAAATACATGATGAAATGTTTTGTTTTTCACATATATCATGTAATTTTCATTCATCTTATAAAAAGTGAAAAGAAAATTGAAGGTAGCCTTTATTGCAGTGACAAGGGGGCATATCAAAACACAAAATTAGCACTTATTTTATCCATCTAGACATGAAATAAGTCACCATGGGTGTACATAACATCAATAAACGATTGCAATGCTGTATTAGTTTCTAAAAAATAAATAATTCTTACATTTTGAAATAATTTTCCCTTTTTTGCTTTCTTTATTCTTTTTTGTTCAAGGAGAAAGACTAAAATCGTTTACTTTTGGTTGGCAGTGTTTGTTTTTTTAACTCACAAATTGAAATAAAACAAGGTAAAATTAATGAATATGTACCAAGAAATTGATACCTCAAAATAAATCATGTTCCAAAGTTGTTTATCACTTAAAAAAAAAAAAAAAAACATGTAAACAATAGAAATACCAGCTTTCAACATGTACAGTCTATATTTAGTATCATTTGCGATTAAGTTTGGGTTTAAAGAGGATGATATAATAGTCTTCTTTTGCCAAACGTAAATTTTCGTTTTCATTTGGAAGTTTATAAAAAGGGAAAATCTTAAATATTCCTTTGCCACATTTTGCGAAATGTTCACAACACGGTGTATTACGCACACAAGGGTCTTTAATTTGTTGTTTGTGCACACTAACCCTGGCATTTAGTTTTCCCGTTTGTCCAATATAATATTCTTTACACGTCGGGCAGATGGCACAGTAGATGACGTTTTCCGATTTACAGTTCATAGATGAGTTGGTTCGAATTTCCATTCCTGATTTAAGTTGGATTTTATTCCCCTCTTCTAAATATGTACAAGTTCCGCATCTCGGATCTCCGCATTTTTTAATGGTTGGAATTTCCTCCTGTGTAGTAAAACGGGCCTTGGTTAACAGTTTTTTAAGATTTGGTGCTTGTCGTCGACTGTTTATGATATCATTTGGTTGAACTAAACATTTCATGTTTTCCGATTGTTCTAAAATGGGATAAATTTTTTTAGCGTCCATAAGGATGTTTCTGTTCCTTGGGTTATGGGTAACTACAAAGGCTATTTTCCCGTCATTATTGGTGTCATCTATAGACGACACCAATAATGACGGGAAAATAGCCTTTGTCTATAGACGACAAGCTATGAACATAGCTTGTCTATAGACTACACCAATAATGACGGGAAAATAGCTTACGGGTATACACGTATATTTAAATAGGTAATGAACATTAGGTATTTGGTTTATGTTTCTGAATGTTTTTCCAGTTGATTCATGAAACAGTCATTTATAATATAATGAGTCGTAACTATAATTATTATTATGTATTTCCACATCAAGAAATGAAAGATATCATAATGTTTGTAATACTGGTGTGATTGAGGATGAAGTGCATTTTCTTTTTCAATGTAATTCTTACTCTAAGCTAAGAAACACATTCTTTAGTAATATTTATAACATAACAAAGAAAAATAATAATTTTAGCAATGAGAAATATATGTTACAATTATATGTAAACAGTAATATACAAAAAGTCTTGAAAGTTACTGTTAAATTTATCAGAGACTGTTTTGAACTTAGAAGTCAATTACTTGACAATACCTGAAAAATATGTAAACATTATTTAATGATGTTCAGTGGGCCTTTGCCAATAATTATAATTGTGTTTTTGCCAATAAAGTATTTGTATTTGTATTTGTAATGAAAAATAAAAAGGTTATAGCGAGTACCATTCCTAACATACAAGTTTTCATCTTATTATTTCATGCTTAGAATATAATTGATTTATATTCGGACGAACAAAGTGAGGGAGAATATAAAAGCTATGTTTAGTCATCCTCATGTATTGAAGATTCAAATTTATTCAAATCATGGCAATTGGGGGTAGGGAGGGAAACAATGGGGAGTCAAATTCAAATTATTATGAAGTTATATATATGGAAAGAAAATGTTCAAATTCAAGCCCCCTCCCCCTCCCTTCAGTGAACTTTTCAGTTCTGATCTGATCACAGGCACCTGAAGTATGGATAATACACCCCCCCCCCCCTTTTTTATGAAAAAAAAATGTAAGAGTGTTTAATATTCGAGGTATTATACACTCTTACATTTTTTTGTCATTAAAAAAAAGGGGGGGGGGTATTATCCATACTTCAGGTGCCTGTGGTGGAATCGGGGAGTTTCCGTTGTTCTTTTATGTAACGACAGCCTTTTGTCAAGGGGGAGTACTCGTACAGTCGCAATCGGCAATCCTCGGCCGACTTCGTAAGCTCCGATTAATACTTTCGGTTTCGGTGGAAATACCAATGCAGGTATTGAGGTGAACTAAAGGAGGAGAAGGTAAGTAATATTTTAATAGTTATGAGATTTATTAGAACAATAAAAAGAATGTTGAGTGAGTTTGAAATTTTAAAAGGAGGTTTTTACCGTGGTAATAATTATATGATGGTAATTTTTTAGATTTTATAGGTCAGTTGCATCATGCATTGTACATATATATACCTGCATACTAATGATACTTTTTGTAGACTAACGTTACCAACAATGCTAACGGCTAGCTGTCACTGTGTCAGTGTCTGATAGGCCAAAACTGGGTTGTTGTTTATGGGGTCGGTGGTGGGGGGGGGGGGTTAAATTACCTGTTTTAAAACACTCTTTAAAAATACATTTGCTTATTGGAAACCTCAAGCATGATACATATTTAATATTGAGGTTCATCTCAAGCTAGGCCTTCACTTCTTTACTGTACACCTACATAAATGTTAACCCACATTTTAAAAACAGTCTTTCACAATCATATGAGAAAGAAAATTACAGTGATCGTGTTATTAAAATTTTATCTTAAAAGTTATGGAAATTAATAAAGATCGTTAAGGTTAATTTTTTTTAATATTCATTATTTTTTATTTGCTAATGTGTCAATCAACATTTGCAGATCAACCTTTGTAGATACTCAGAGAGTACATGCATTTACACATTAAGAATATATATACAAAGCTATAATTTGTCATTTTTCATTTTGTCTTGTTTCTGTATTTAGGATTTTCCCCCTAAAAATGGCTGAAATCAAGTTTAACCCTTTACAACCTGGGAAGTTGTGTCCCTTCGACAGCAATGACTGGGAAACAATGAAGAAGAAGTGGAATTGTCAAGATCCGGAGTTTTATCACTGTATGCCAAACCAGTACAACCAGCCAGGGGAGATCTGTATCAAACCAAACTGGGCGTCAAAAAGTAAGAATTTTACATAGATATTTCATGAACATATTATGTAAATCTATTGATTGTCTTAATTTCTGGCCAAGAGGGCTATGAACAACCATTACTAATATTTTTTGTGGAAATTGTAACAGAATATGTTAAGAACACACAGCATGGTTAGTAATATCTTGATATGGCAGTTTGAAGAACATGGAGAAATTAATCAAGAAACAATGCACTTTTGGAGAGCTACAGTTCTGCAGCAGTGTACATAATTGTAAAGAGCTTCATATAAAGTTCAAGAGCTATACTTTATTAATGCAAGTAGATTACAAAATGATACATAATTCTGTATATATAGGTTTTAATGAACGATGATTACTAAAATAGACTAACGGTAAAAGGTCTTTTAAAATGCTACTCATCCTACAATTTAAGTCTCCTTGCTATAAATCTTGCCACAAAATGAGACTGACTAAGGATCATTAGTCTATTGCTGTTGCAAAAGTTTAAAGTTCAAGAGCTATACTTTTATCTTCCTTAGTTAATACATGCATGTATAAGTACAAACCAGTAGAACTACATTCTTTTCAGGTTTTTCTTCTTTTTAGCTCACCTGAGCCGAAGGCTCAAGTGAGCTTTTCTGATCAAAATTTGTCCGTTGTCTGTCGTTGTCGTTGTCGTTGTAGTTGTCGTCGTTGGCGTCGGCGTAAACTTTTCACATTTTCATCTTCTCCTCAAGAACCACTAGGCCAATTTCAACCAAATTTGCCACAAAGTATCCTTGGGTAAAGGGGATTCAAGTTTGTTCAAATGAAGGGCCATGCCCTTTTCCAAGGGGAGATAATCATGAATTTGTTAAAAATTAATGGCATTTTTAAAAAATCTTCTTCTCCAGAACCACTGGGCCAGGAAAGATGAAACTCATGTGGAAGCATCCTCAGGTAGTGTAGATTCAAGTTTGTTCAAATCATGACCCCCGGGGCAAGGGTGGGGCCAAAATGGCCGACCCAAGTTTTACATAGGAATATATAGCAAAAGTCTTTAAAAATCTTCTTCTCCAGAACCACTGGGCCAGGAAAAATGAAACTCATGTGGAATCATCCTCAGGTAGTGTAGATTAAAGTTTGTTCATATCATGACCTCCGGGGCAAGGGTGGGGCCAAAATGGCCGACCCAAGTTTTACATAGGAATATATAGGAAAAATCTTTAAAAATCTTCTTCTCAAGAACCACTGGGCCAGGAAAGATGAAACTCATGTGGAATCATCCTCAGGTAGAGCAGATTTTAGGTTGTTCAAATCATTACCCCCCCCGGGCAAGGATGGGGCCAAAATAGCCGACCCAAGTTTTACATAGAAATATATAGGAAAAATCTTTAAAAATCTTCTTCTCCAGAACCACTGGGCCAGGAAAGATGAAACTCATGTGGAATCATCCTCAGGTAGTGTAGATTCAAGTTTGTTCAAATCATGACCCCCGGGGCAAGGGTGGGGCCAAAATGGCCGACCCAAGTTTTACATAGGAATATATAGGAAAAATCTTTAAAAATCTTCTTCTTTAGAACCACTCGGCCAGGAAAGATGAAACTCATGTGGAATCATCCTCAGGTAGTGTAGATTCAAGTTTGTTCAAATCATGACCCCCAGGGCAAGGGTGGGGCCAAAATGGCCGACACAAGTTTTACGTAGGAATATATATATAGAAAAAATATTTTAAAATCTTCTTCTCAAGAACCACTGGGCCAGGAAAGATGAAACTCATGTGGAATCATCCTCAGGTAGTGTAGATTCAAGTTTGTTCAAATCATGACCCCCGGGGCTAGGGTGGGGCCAAAATGGCCGACCCAAGTTTTACATAGGGATATATAGGAAAAATCTTCTTTTCAAGTACTTCAAAGCTATGATTAGTGATAGTTATATGGAATCATCCTCAGGTAGTGTAGATTCTAGTTTGTTCAAATGATGAATGCCAGGAGGGGGGGAGTAAATTCAAGCCTGATGTGCTCAGGTGAGCGCTGTGGCCCCTGGGCCTCTTGTTCATAATAAGAAGTACATTATAAAGTTTTTATTAATAAGTATATATTTGGCATTGTATTTTTGCATTACATGTATTCTATAAATTAAAGTATCATAATCAAAATTAAGCTTTCAATCTAATTGTCATAGGTGATGAAAAGTCAATTTAAGTCTCAACTGGGACTAAAACCCAGGGTCTCTGGCGTACCAGCGCTCTAACCACTGAACTACTGAGACTCGATATATTGACTGACTTTCATGCACCTGTGAACCCTGGGGGACAAAATCATGATAATGAATGCTAAGAACTGTCAGAACATCAGTGTATTTGCCAATCACATGCAGAAAAGACAGATTTAAGCAATTGCATCAAAATTTCCTTTCAGTAATGCATGACTCTAGCAAAATTTCCAAATTTACAGAGTTTTCAAGCATCCTCTTTGTTCATTTCCATGCAGTAAAAATCCACTGAATTTTTATTTTTATTCATTTTTGGACACTATTGCGATAATTGGTATCCTGCATAAAATCTTGTTTGATTCCAGTTATTTGACCCTTGACAATGCCATGGACATCTTGTTTACCTGGTAATAAATTATTTGAAGGGTTGCACATAATTTTAGAAGTTTGGTTGGTTACATATAAATAGCATTTTGGAAACTTGCAGATATATGAACTTTTTATTTTTAAAAGAACTGCAAATGGAATATTACCATAATTTACAGGATATAGGTCGATACTTTTTTTCTCAGAACTGCTGGGGTCACCCAATATACAGATGTAATATTTCAATTGTCATAATTATATATTAATATAAAAGTGTTAAAGCATTTTAAGCTAAGTGAAATTAATAAGGAAGTGCAAGAGTGTGATCATATACTTTTAAATGCATGCTTCTTTCAATCCTGTTTGAACACAGTTCTTCATTTTCATTATGTAGATTATTGTCCCATTTTCAACACAGCTGCTAGTGACACTGACCTTATACCCTGTGACCTTCAGTACGGAGCATGCCCAGACAAAGATTACAGATCTAATATGGTGTATAAATGTAAGTACACACTGTAAAGACAAAAAAGTGAATGTTAGCTTAACCTGCAGTATAATTTAAATGATGACAGAATTCATGCAGGCCACACATGATTTGTAAAAAGTACAATTTCTTTAACATACTTGTAAATGACCTGAATAAATTAAGTCAGTGCCTTATCATTTTCTTCTGGAATATTCATCTCCAGGTTTGTTTTGTTTAATTATTGAACACAGGTTTGTGAGTAAGTTAAGGAAAGTATTCAATTATTTTTAGGTTTCTGAGTATACAATTTTTTTTCAATTATTTTTAGGTTTCTGGGTATATCATAGGGGTGCAACGATATGCCTACACCACGATATGATACGTATCACAGTATTCAGTTCACGGTACAATATGTATCACGATACATGACATAATGGGTTAAAAAGTCAGACGTTTGTCATCATATGCTTAAAACTCAAAAGTTTTATCGAACGCTAACACTAGGAAAGTGATAACATCCTTCGGCCCGTTAAATATGAGACTGGAAACAAGTTTATTTGCCGTTTCTGCAGTTTCATTGACCTCATGTTTCGTGCGGAAGCCATTTTGAAATTGTAAATGACGAACCAAAACGGACGAATCGGATAAATACGGACCGATTAAACTGAACCCTTGTATCAGTTTCATGTATCGTGAACCGAACCGTGGAAAAATAAACCGTGGTATACCGACAAACGGTTTATCGTTGCACTCTTAGTATATCATTTTTTTCAGAATATCCATCATGTAATAAGCATATAGCCTTTGTTCAAGCAACCTGCACATGCTAAAATGTTCCTATCATTTGATACTTTGTCTATAAACAATCACACTTAATCCTCTCAGGTGAAAGTCCAGTGAGGCATATTCAACAATGTGAGCCTTCATGAGAGCTCACCAAAATCCTTATCCCTCCTATATACAGAAATGTTTCAGCTAGTTCTCATGAACACCAGTTTGATCCAATTTAGCACATTTCTCATACAAAACAAGCTTTATGACTTGCAATATTTTTACATTTTTTATTAATTTCAGTCATATTTATCACAAAGTACCCTTGGATGAATGGAAGTAACGATTGTTCAAAGAAGGTCCATATCTTATGAATTACTGAAAAAATAATAATGTCATTTTTTAAAATCTTCTGAAGAACCTTTGAGCCCAAAAAGTTGAAAATTATGTGATATCATTCTCAGTATAGATCCAAATTTATTCAAAGAATGACCCTGGGGGTAAGAGGGACTACAATGGGTCATCAAAATTTTATATAGTGCAAACAAATCTTTAAAATCCCTTTTTTCTATAATATCAAAGTCTTGATTGGTCATATTTATTTGGAAACATATCCTAATGTAGTGTAGAATTAAGTTTGTTCAAGTCATGACCTCTAGGGTAAGGGTGGAGCCACACTTGGCCATTAAACTTTTACATATTAGGAATATGAAGGAAAATATATATATATATATATATATATATATATATATATATATATAAAAGAAGAACAAAAGCCTGACTTGGTAAAATTTATAAGGAAGTGTCCCCAGGTAGTGAATTTTCAAGCAGGTTCAAATCCTGCCCCCTTTCACATATGATCAATTTCTTTTTTTCTTAGACAAGTGCTCAGGTGAACCATGTCATGCTAAATGAAGGACGTGTTATTTCCTTTTAATATGCCTGTCCTTAGATGGGACTTACATGTATTATGTTAAAAGCTTCATGTCGGTCTGTCTGTTCGTCCATCCATCTGTCTGTTAGCTTTTCTCGTGTCCAGCTCATATATTTAAAAATACTATTAGGCCTAAGATCATCAATGTAAGGGGGGGAGGGGTATTGGAATCAGTCTGACAAAATCTTAAAAAATTATCATATATTAAAAAATGTTTTAATTTTGGTAGATTAGTGTAATATATCAAAAACAACACCAGGATATATTTTATATACATACAGCCTGACTATATTGTATATCAGTAAACAAGTAAGTGTCTTTGTACCAAAATCATTTTATAGTCTTCGGAGCCTGGGAAACAGGAAATGTAAGTGACTCAGTTTCAGATTGATGTCAGTAGGCTACTGATCTCTGGGAGAGTCAGAGAGCTAACTTTGCTTACATGTCAAATCAATTATGAACAGATTGGGCCAAGCCTAAAAAATTCTTTGTTTGCAGTTGCCGACCTTTAATTTTTAGACTGGGTAGGTAGGTAGGCATTCTTTTTTTTTTTTTTTGAAAAAAAAAATTGTTTTCAGATTTTAGTTAGATAACATATAAAAAAAAGTTTTTCATAGGCCTACTATACATGAATAAGCCCACTTTTGGTATAAACTACTAATTGATAAAGACAAAAATTGACATTGAAACACTTTCAATATCATGAAAAATTTGAAGAAAAAAAATAATATTACAAAATGGCTAAAAAAAGTTTTGGTCGGGTGCATTTTCAGTGGGTCGGTAGGCAACTGCAAACAAATAATATTTTATGTTAGGCCTTGTGTAACAATTCTAGTAAATTCTAATACATTACAATTTTTCCCTACAAATCTAAGAATCATGCAGGAACCGTATTAAAAATGTAGCACAAAGGTTGTTTTTTTTCTTTTTATGAATCTTTGTTACAAATAAAAAAAATCTTAGTTTTCAAATTTAATTTTAGAATGACATAAATATGCGTTTTAGCAGATAGTACAGATCCATTCATCCTTAGGAGTAATAAGTGGACATGCATCCAGTTAAAGATTAAATTAAAGGTCATAGGAAACAATTCCTAACACCATAATTTCACTTGTTAAACCCAAAGCTACATATGAAAGAATGTTAAATTACGAGTAGTTATATTTTCTGGCCTTTGTTCTGCTGTAAAATAAAGATAAAAAGTGTTCCACTTATTTCTTTTCTTACCCGCTTATCGTTCTTGATTTTGTGGTTTCATGACGTCACAAAGGCCCACTGATGCAAACGGATCATTGGAAATAATATAAATCTACTCTATTTTATCAAGTTAATTATATTTTATTTTTGTGAATATATATATAATAAACGGGTGTCTGTATTCTGATGAGTTATATGATTTCGTAATTCCTTCATTTCAGTTTGAACAAGTCGTTAATAAATAACGGCAACTGAAATCTTGGTTTTTCTTTGGAAGATGACCCTGATGAATATCCTATAACAATTACCCCTTTATCCTCCAGTATGATTACTTACTCTATATAAATCAAAACTTCAGAAACAAATTAAGACCATTTTCCATATTTAATACAAAATCAAGAGGATTCCACCATCTTTTGGAGAAAAAATATTAAATGTCCTTTTCAGTTTAAATCCAGGAAAATCACGAAAAGCAACAAAGAATAAAATGATGTTTTAAAAAAGATTAACATATATCAACTTACAGTAGAAATTTGATTAGGCCTATAGAAATATAAAAGGAAATTTTAACAAGTACATGTATGTAGGGAATTTTCCTCATGTATATACCCCAAAAATAAACACGGGGACCAGTGGTATTGAAGTCCATGATAAGCGTGTACAAATGGGTACTTAAAATATCAGCATGTTTAAAGTTTTGTGTTCTCTGATCTGAAAGACACATATTGCTGCAATATCGATATAGCAGTAGAATCCCTGAGTATATGACAACATGATCGCATTATCGTACAGAAAGACAATACATTATTATGAGTAGTAATAATAAGAAATTAATTTTAAGCTCAAAACAAATGAGATTCTTACAATACGGTCACATTGATAGGTACTGCTCTTTGATATAAGACTGTCAAAATACTTGTAAATATACGGTGTTAATGCAGTATTTTTTAAACCTTACTAAACTGAAAAAATGATTTCTTATCTTTTCTTTTAATCCTTATTTTCATACATTTTTAGATGTATTTTTACTTTATAAGCCATGATATATTTTTCTTCATTTTTTTTCTTCGTAGGCTACGACTTTTTTTTTTTTTTTTTTTCTGAAAGTCGATTGTACTAACTAACGCATAAAATAAAATACAAGTTTAAGTTGTGAAGTTCTTGTCCTGGTTGTTAATTGAATAAAACATTAACACAATAAAAATTTCACATTTAACTTCACATTTAAAAAAAAACATGAAAGCTACAGGCCCTACCTACTGTATCATATAGGTAGCGCATTCACTAGGTCTATATTGTCCAGAAAAAATGAATCATTGACTACGTTGGACTCTTAATGATAAAAACAATGTTGTAAATAAATGCCCTACATATAAAAGTGAATTAATTCCCACTTCCCATCTTTCGATCGCTTTTATCCTTTCTCTCAATCGGTCGAAGTGTCAAACAATGAGAACAATCACTGACTGATAAAACATGCTGCAAATCTTGCAAATATGCGATGAAATTTATAAAAAGAAATACCAGCCTGTTTGAAGATCGTATTATTATACAAGGTTTCAGTCATGATGATGATATTTCTTAAAATTAAGCTGCAAAATGACATGACAATTTGTAAACATTGCGTAGCCTTGAACAGCGACTGGGCCTTTCTGACATCATATGCTAAGGGAGATAAGCAACGTAAGCCAAAGCTCATTTTCCCGACTGAGTAATTTTAATCCACTGTGCTGTCGCTATCTTGCATTAAAAAGCTAAATAACATTTTCAGTCTCATATTATCAGCTCAGATAAAGTTATTCCAGTATGTAACTCAATATGTTCAGGTATTTGTCTCTTATGACCTTTAATGGGTTCAATTTAGGAAGGCAAGCTGTCACAATCATTTCTGTTAGAGCATATCTCTGATCAAGCAGCTCTTATCTGTATCCTTTTGGAACTGGACAGAAAATAGGCATTAGTCAGGCTTATACAGGAGGTGTATAACATGTACAGCTCAACACAGTTTTTAAACTCGCATGGTTTTTCGCACAAATTAAGGTCACATTGCTATAATGCAGAATTGTAAAACGTGACAACAATATTTATTTTAAAAGTGATTTATAAATTCATTTTGATCTTATTCCATTACTTTAAACATAAATCACACATAATAATTGGTAGGATTTTATATGCTCTTTGCCGATAGATTATGACAGTTGCCAAATGATTTTTTCATGGTTTCTCGTCAAATGTAGCCGTCCTTGTATCCGTTCACTTTAAAGCATACCTTTGTCTTGTCTAGATGCAGAAACAGTGCATTTCATGTAACTTCTGTATTCACTGTACATTGATATGACGCTAAGGCGACAAGATGATACATGTTGTATAAGTATTTTTCATCTGTTATACTGCTTTCCATGTCAAAAAGATGGTGTTTTTTCTGAATCACTTTCTGAAATCTAGCTTCATAAAAGATACCTTCCAACGAAAAATTTTTAAGTTTCAGACTATAAATGTAAAAGAATTTTCTTTTCAATACAATGTAGTAACAATTTACTATGTTGAAAGATAAACAATACTTTTTAATCCAATCCTTATATGATATGATTTCTTTATGCAGTCTTGTCATTTTTCGGTGCTGCATTTCGACAAAACCAAGACAAGTATGAGAAATGTGCAAAGTACTTAGTAAAAAGAAGACAATTTGAACATTTCAATTAAATAGTATCAATGAAAGCTAGATCGATTAATTTGTGAATACCTATGGTAGAATCACACACATGTAACGTCATAAATGCCTACAAACAAATTCCCTTTAAAAGTATCGAGTTTTAAAACTTAAGATAATGCTTTTAGAGAATATGCACCTTTGTCATGAAATATTTAATAATATAAGGGGCAGGGCTCCCACTGGACCGAAAATATTTTTCGCCACTTTCCGCGACAAAAGGAAAGGCATACTTACATCTGATTTCTCGACAATGCAATGCACTTTATGTTAGTCCTTTTTTTTAATTATGTTTATCTAACACAGACATTGTTTTAAATTTGTAATGTTTAAAGCTTTAATTATGGTAGTGTCCATTTAAAAAAACAAATTATGCTGGGATTATACAATAAATTTGAATTGATATCCGTTAACTCTTGACAGAAAATGTCCTCTTGTTTATTTTTTTTTTCGCCTTTGAGAAGGGGGGGGGGGCAAAGACCTAGTAAAAATATGACATTTCTTAAAAATGGAAATTTTCATCATTCCATTGATCAATTGTGAAAAGAAGTAATTAAAAAGTAATCAAAATTAGGTTTGAAAGTTGACTTTATTTTAACAACTTGGAGACACCAGGGTTTAATATGCAAGCTCATGTTATTGTAAATAATTCAGTGTAATTTACTAATTAAAGATAATTCTGTTTCCAAACCAATTTCTTTTTCACTCTTTGTCAGTTTATGGTATATTAAAGTACACATTTTTCAATTTTAATTAGGTAAAATTTGAAGCCATTCTTTACAATTTTCGTCACGTTTCCCTACTTTCGGTTTAAAAAAACGATCTACACAGATCCAGATTTTGTTGATAAAAATCTTTTAATTTCTAACTTCATATCCTAATAACACTTAATACCCCCTTGTTTAATCCAAATTATATTATTTCAAGCAATTTTGTAACCCTTTATTGCCCCAGGCCAGTTACCTAGTCAGCTGTGTTCGTTCAAGCGAGACGTGATTTCCTACATGTAGGTTTCAGTTTTCACACCTCTGCTGCATTGAAATAAACATAGGGACTTATTTGTGTACATTGAATAAACAAAGGAGCTAACCAGGACTACTCAAATTTTGTACATGGTACATCAAAAAAATTCATTTTCGCCACTTATGAATTTCTTTTCGCCACTTTTGAAAAAAATTCGCAATTGGCGACAATGGCGAATCACAGCTCGAGCCCTGATAAGGGGTATTTCTCGTACTGAAGCTCGATAATTTTAAATTTTTTTGAAAGAAAAATGTTACCTTAATTTGTGCGAAAAACCATGTGAGTTTAAAAAGTGTGTTGAACTGTATAAAGACACGTTATAAGGAATGGAAAAATCAGAGAAATCCTTGTATCGAGGTTGACATGATTTTCTTACACTCTAAACTGTTTATGATAATTGAACAATATTTGACGGGCGTATCATGCTGTGGCAGGGCACTTTATTTATTATAGTTTAACATTGACTTAAGATAAAATTTGATTGAAAAAAATGTTTAAATTAAGGTTAATGTTTAATTTAATCCATATTCCAGATGCTGGATGTCTAAACAAAACTCATATAATGTAAGTAATTTTAATGATTTTTCATTATGATTAAATCTCTTCCATAATAATATTATAAGGAATTAATTTAAATAATTTACATATAGATATATATGTCATACAACTTTACAATTTTTACCTCTTTCATCAGTCATTCTAAGATAAATGGACCAATTAATAAGTCATGGTACAAAACATGAAAAAAGAAGTGTTTCAAAAAGCAAAATGAGCATCATATCTCTCTAAAGGATGCATCAGAACTTGACACAAATTTCTGTATAACTTGGTTTTGGTATAGGGACAAACCCCTTGACAACCAGTTGAATCATCTGTATCCAAGTAAGATGACCTCTCTTCCAGTTCTCGGGATTCATGGAAAATTCCAGATTTAATAAATGTACCTGCAAACTTCAAACAGTAACTCAATCGTACCACATGTGAACAAGCAACTTGGCTGCTAAGCCTATGTATCAGTTTTTATCTCCCTTCGTTTCCCAACACTTCCGTTACAATGGTTGTATTATTGACCAGCAAATTTGAACTCAAAAAGAGTTTGCTGAAAAAAAGCAAAGAAATTTTACACGTACAGTTGTTTAATGATTTTGAAATTAGATTATAAGGAATGACTCAAATTATTCCAGTATAACCTGGTTTGAGTCAGTAATCTGAAGGTCAGTAAATCAAAGCGGATTATGAAATAGACTAAGTGTAAACTTACTCAAGCCACGTTACACTTGTCTTTGGCCAAGAATTTGAGTCATTCCTAAATGAACTCATCCAGGAGTGTAGGCTTCTTCAAGTTACAATGAACAAGAATCCCTCTTATTTTATTCTATGTCTATGAAATTAAAGTTTTCAAATTTTTATCTTTGATTGCCAATGAAAAAAAGAATACTCTTTGCTTAGAGGGAGGAACTGGGCTTAATTTGAGCTGAAAAAAAATCTAGACAATAATTTTTTTTTCATATTTTTTATATTAACAATTTATTATGTCGTTAATATTTTAAAACAGCCCTGTCACTGTAGATTTGATGACTTGTTTAAAAAATATCACCATACAAATATCGCACTGTATAGTTGTTGTATGAAGTTTTGATACTTAATGTTTACGGGTCCATTACAGAGTCTAAAATGCAAATTTTTATGCATAGATAATAAATATATTAGATAACACTATATTTTCAAATATTTCAGAGTATTCATAGCGTTTCAATTATCTGAAAGCATTTTCAGCTCACCTGAGCTGAAAGCTCAAGTGAGCTTTTCTTATCACCCATTGTATGTCAGAGACTATCCATCCTTACGTCTGTAAACTTTTCACATTTTTAACTTCTTCTCAAGAACCATGAATCCAGTTTTGACCAAACATAGTACAAAGCATGGGTGAAGGGGAGTTTTAGAAATGTTCAGATTTATTGTTAAATAAAATATCAAAATTATATTTTATTATGCAGGATTCATGGTTTGTTGGCTTTAAAGCATTTTACTTAAGAAGTATGCAGTTGGCAAATTGATTAAAACAAAGAAATGTTTTAATTATACAGTTAAAAGTGTAAAATTAATGGTTTATTGTGTTAAGTTTACAGATTAAAGTGTACATTTTACAGATTAAAGTGTATATTTTACAGATTGAACAGTAAAATTTACAGATTAAAGTGTAAATTTTACGGATTAAAGTATAAAGTTTAGAGATTAAAGTATACATTTTAGAGATTTAAGTGTAAAATTAACAGTTTAAAGTGGAAATTTCACATCTATTTAAGTGTAAAATTTACAGATTAAAGTGTAAATTTTACAGATTAAAGTGTAAATTTTTCAGTTAAGTTTAATGTGTAAATTTACAGATTAAAGTGTAAACTTTCCAGATTTAAAGTGTAAAATTAACAGATTAAAGTTTATAATTTACAGATTAAAGTGTAGAAATAAAAAAAATAAAGTGTCCAAGTGGCGCTAATACCCTTCAGTAGCCAAATGCAAGTGATGATGCTGGTAACATGTTTTACCAAGATGCAAGCAGTAAAGTTGTATGTGTAGTTAAGAGGCATCACTTCAAGTGAAAATACAGACAGTATAACTATTTATCCTTGTGTACTTAATTGTAGCACTAGGCGAATGACGAAGAGGAAGATACATAAAATCGCTGCAGATAGAATGACTTTTGAAAAAAAATACCTTTAGACTTTAAAAAAATGTTTTTATCAATAACAGAGGAAAAAGGCTTCAACAAAGGTCAAATCGTAAATTAGGACACATCCCAATCTTACATGCTGTTGTAATAAATGGTAATTTTGCCTAATTATATCAAGTATTCACTCCCTAATATAACTGTATTCAGTTTCATTAAATCTGATGCCATTACAATCTGGGATGGAATACAGTGGAGCCTCATTTAACCAGACGCTTTGTTTCCTAGTCAATTTTTCCGGATATGTGAAGCACCCGGATACCTGAATTACCAGTTATACAAGACAAGATAACATTAAAAAATTCCATTCCAATGAAAAATCGTCCGAATACTGAAGCATCCGGATATAGGGTGTCCGAATATCTGAAGGTCCACTGTACCTTCAAACCCCAAACCTCAGTCTCTCTCGCCATGAAGGGTCATCAAAGGTAATTATATTTTTTATTTTCCAGTAAAGAAACCACCACTGAGAGTACTGACGCCGACACTCCATTGGAGCTTCACATTATTATCCCAGCAGCTGCGATTTCTGCTGTACTGTTGCTTATTTTTTTAACCATTATTGGAGTTGTTATTTATTGCCGGAGATGCAAAGGTACGATTTTTTTCTATTTTGAAGACAGGAGCTGAAGGCTCAAGGGAGCTTTTCTGATTAAATAAAAGTCCAGCCTTTAACTGTTGTGTGTCATCCGTATACTTCTCACATATTCAACTTCTTCTAAAGAATTGGCCAAATTCAACCAAACTTGCCACAAAGAATTCTTGAATGAAGGGAATTAAAGTTTGTTTACAGGAAGTTAGTTCCACGCCCTCTCTCAAGGAAACTTAAGTGAAAATACAGGACACTTTGGTGGCATCTTTTCAAAATCTCCTTAACAACTAAGCAAGAAAAGATGAATCTTATAAGACAGCCCCAAGAACAGCAAAGCCATGATTGGTCATATTTATGTTGAAATATCTTGAAGTTAAGTGGTATAGATGTCTGAATATTTTTGATTTTTTAACATATAGTAAAAAATCTTTATACAATTTTTCACAACTAGGGAGGACATGTTAGTTCTATATACTTGCTTTAATACTGGGTAGTAATGTCTTGGGCACAATAGAATAAATAGATGTGTTAATCTTTGTTCAGTGTTAAGCTTTGCCATGTACATGTATAAAGGTAAGTAAAAAAAGATATCAGTCACATTATAATGTTAGGCATACTACATTTGAAATAATATACATGATATATGCTTCTTTTCTCAGGTGCATTATTTCTAATTTTTTTCTCTAAATATTTATGTAAAACAATGTGAAATATAGTGGAAAATCTATAAATATTTTTTTGGAATATCATATGAACATCAAGTTCCTGTATTTATTTCAAGGCTCAAAATAGAATCCTTTGATGAGGGGCATCTCTAGTATTGTAATCTTATGCAGATTTGACTCTACGTTGCTAATTAGAATTCTGTTATCATTTAATTTTGTTTTTCATCACCAGGAGATGATGCAAATGATGTTGAATTACAGCACCTTCTTCCACCGGATACAGTTACTTTGAGTAAGACAACTATTTTTTTCAATATTTGAACATTTTCTTATTCAGAAATTACGTTTAAATGATATTTGTTATTATAAGTAAAAACCCATTGAGAATGCATTTATTATCTCATAATTGTTTAATTGAATTAGATCATTTAAACTTACACATACTTTTTGTGTGTATTTCTTGATTTTTAGCTCACCTCAACGAAGTTGGGGGAGCTTATGTAATACCCTCGGCGTCGGCTTCGCAGGTTAAGGTTAAGTTTTTTTGAGCAGTTTTCTTTTCAAGTACTTCTATGTCCTATATTGATTAGACATGCATGGAAGATGCTTCTAGTGTGTTTCATTGTACCAGTCAAAGTTTCAGATGCTGCAATTTCAGGGAAGGAATGATCGCATTAATGTTTTTGGAGGAGGTTAACATTTTTGGTGCAGTTTTTAGCTCACCTGAGCCAAAGGCTCAAGTGAGCTTTTCTGATCAAAATTTGTCCGTTGTCTGTCGTCGTAGTTGTTGTCGTTGGCGTTGTCGTAAACTTTTCACATTTTCATCTTCTTCTCAAGAACCACTGGGCCAATTTCAACCAAACTTGCCACAAAGTACTTTGGGTAAAGGGGATTCAAATGAAGGGCCACACCCTTTTCCAAGGGGAGATAATTATAAATTTGAGAAAAATTAATGCCATTTTTAAAAAATCTTCTTCTCAAGAACAACTGGACCAGGAAAGATGAAACTCATGTGGAATCATCCTCAGGTAGTGTAGATTCAAATTTGTTCATATCATAACCCCCGGGGGTAGGGTGGGGCCAAGATGGCCGATCAAAGTTTTACATAGGAAATATAGGAAAAATCTTTAAAAATCTTCTTCTCAAGAACCATTGGGCCAGGAAAGATGAAACTCATGTGGAATCATCCTCTGATAGTGTAGATTCAAGTTTGTTCAAATCATGACCCCCCGGGGTAGCCTGGGGCCAAAATGGCTGATTACAAAGTTTTACATAGGAATATATAGGAAAAATCTTTATAAAACTTCTTCTTAAGAACCATTGAGACAGGAAAAATGAGACTCATGTGAAATTATCTTCAGGTAGTGTAGATTCAAGTTTGTTCAAATCATGACCCCCGGGGGTAGGATGGGGCCAAAATGGCCGACCAAAAATTAATTCTCATAGGAATAGAAAGGGAAACCTTTTAAAATCTTCTTTTCAAGTCTTCAAAGCCATGATTAGTAATATTTATGTAGAATTATCCTCAGGCAGTGTAGATTCTTGATCGTCCAAATCATGATACGTGGTTTTTCCTATCTGATGTGCTCAGGTGAGCGCTGTGGCCCCTGGGCCTCTTGTTGGTGTAGGTATCATTTCCAAGGAATTTTAAGCCCTATGTTGACCAAACTTGCATGGATGTTACATCTAAGGATTCACACTACCAGGCTTGCTTCGGATGCTGAATCTGACCTACATTTTCCTTTTGAGTGAACAGGTTAAAAGTTTTTGGTGCAGGTCTTATTTCCAAGTACATGTAACTATAAGCGCTATGTTGACCAAACTTGCATGGATGATACATCTAAGGATGCACACAACCAGGCTTGCTTCGGATGCTGGATCTGACCTACATGTACATTTTCTGGTTGAGTGAACAGGTTAAATTTTTGATGCAGGTTTCATTTCCAAGATACTATTAGACCTATGATGACCAAACTTGCATGGATGGTACATCTTAGTATGCATACTACCAGACTTGCTTCGGATGCTGAATCTGACTTACATTTTCTGGATGAGTGAACAGGTTATATTTTTTGTGCAGGATTTTTTTTCCAAGTAACTATGAATTCTTTAATGACCAAACATTCATGGATGATATATCTAAGGATGTATTCTACCAGGCTGGCTTCGGATGCTTAATCTGACCTACATTTTCTGGATGAGTGAAGTGGTTAAATTTTTACGTACATGTAGGTTTCATTCCAAGTTACTATGAGCCCTATGTTGTGCAAACCTTGTGTAAACCTGCATGGATGATACATCTTAGGATGCACACTAATGGATTTGCTTCGGATGCTGAATTTGACATACATTTTCCAGAAAAATGGACCCGGTAAAAGTTATTGGTGCAGGTTTATTACTAAGAAAGTATAAGGCTTATATAAACCAAACTTGCACAAATGATGCATCAAGGGATGAAAACTCTCATACTTGCTTCAGATGCTGAATTTTAATTACATTTTCGTTATGAAGATTGAAGAATTAGTTTGAAGTTTTCATATAGGTCTATTTCAAAGTATCAGATCAAAATTGCATAAATTTTGGATTTTTGGATGTACACTCTTTGTTGGGTAATCGTGTGACTTTGCTTTACTTAAAGAAAACATTCGTTGAGGTGAACTCTGTAATCTCTGATTACCTATGTTTTTAAATAGAAGGGTATGGGTTGAAAATTTATTGACTGCTAAATATAGATGCAGATATATGTTACATGTATCTTTTGACTGATTTGAACTTTAATTGACTTTCGTGTTTGCAAGGCTTAGGCATATCTAGTTAAACCCCCGCTCCGAAGGAGAGGGGGTATACTGTTTTACCCTTGTGTATCTGTCTGTCTGTCTAGCTGTCTGTCCGTAACAAATTTTTTGTCGCAGTTTTCTCAGCAACTACTCATCGCAGATGCTTGAAATTTTAACACAATCTTCTATGAGACAGGCCATACGGTGGGATTCATTTTTGTTCAAATCTGATGTCAACTTCCTGTTTGTCTGTGCATCTCTCCGTTTCATACATAACAAATTTTTGTCACAGTTTTTCTCAGCCTCTACTCATTGCAGATGCTTGAAATTTTAAGACAATCTTCTCTGAGGCATGCCATACACAGGTACTTGTGGACAGGACCCCCCCCCCCCCCCCCCCCCCCCCCCCCCCCCCCCCCCCCCCCCCCCCCCCCCCCCCCCCCCCCCCCCCCCCCCCCCCCCCCCCCCCCCCCCCCCCCCCCCCCCCCCCCCCCCCCCCCCCCCCCCCCCCCCCCCCCCCCCCCCCCCCCCCCCCCCCCCCCCCCCCCCCCCCCCCCCCCCCCCCCCCCCCCCCCCCCCCCCCCCCCCCCCCCCCCCCCCCCCCCCCCCCCCCCCCCCCCCCCCCCCCCCCCCCCCCCCCCCCCCCCCCCCCCCCCCCCCCCCCCCCCCCCCCCCCCCCCCCCCCCCCCCCCCCCCCCCCCCCCCCCCCCCCCCCCCCCCCCCCCCCCCCCCCCCCCCCCCCCCCCCCCCCCCCCCCCCCCCCCCCCCCCCCCCCCCCCCCCCCCCCCCCCCCCCCCCCCCCCCCCCCCCCCCCCCCCCCCCCCCCCCCCCCCCCCCCCCCCCCCCCCCCCCCCCCCCCCCCCCCCCCCCCCCCCCCCCCCCCCCCCCCCCCCCCCCCCCCCCCCCCCCCCCCCCCCCCCCCCCCCCCCCCCCCCCCCCCCCCCCCCCCCCCCCCCCCCCCCCCCCCCCCCCCCCCCCCCCCCCCCCCCCCCCCCCCCCCCCCCCCCCCCCCCCCCCCCCCCCCCCCCCCCCCCCCCCCCCCCCCCCCCCCCCCCCCCCCCCCCCCCCCCCCCCCCCCCCCCCCCCCCCCCCCCCCCCCCCCCCCCCCCCCCCCCCCCCCCCCCCCCCCCCCCCCCCCCCCCCCCCCCCCCCCCCCCCCCCCCCCCCCCCCCCCCCCCCCCCCCCCCCCCCCCCCCCCCCCCCCCCCCCCCCCCCCCCCCCCCCCCCCCCCCCCCCCCCCCCCCCCCCCCCCCCCCCCCCCCCCCCCCCCCCCCCCCCCCCCCCCCCCCCCCCCCCCCCCCCCCCCCCCCCCCCCCCCCCCCCCCCCCCCCCCCCCCCCCCCCCCCCCCCCCCCCCCCCCCCCCCCCCCCCCCCCCCCCCCCCCCCCCCCCCCCCCCCCCCCCCCCCCCCCCCCCCCCCCCCCCCCCCCCCCCCCCCCCCCCCCCCCCCCCCCCCCCCCCCCCCCCCCCCCCCCCCCCCCCCCCCCCCCCCCCCCCCCCCCCCCCCCCCCCCCCCCCCCCCCCCCCCCCCCCCCCCCCCCCCCCCCCCCCCCCCCCCCCCCCCCCCCCCCCCCCCCCCCCCCCCCCCCCCCCCCCCCCCCCCCCCCCCCCCCCCCCCCCCCCCCCCCCCCCCCCCCCCCCCCCCCCCCCCCCCCCCCCCCCCCCCCCCCCCCCCCCCCCCCCCCCCCCCCCCCCCCCCCCCCCCCCCCCCCCCCCCCCCCCCCCCCCCCCCCCCCCCCCCCCCCCCCCCCCCCCCCCCCCCCCCCCCCCCCCCCCCCCCCCCCCTAATAGGATTTTCGAGTTTGGGCATTTCCCCCCTTTTTTTGCTTGTCAACTTTTACAGGCAAGTAAAAAAAAACATTTTTCTCTGGTTGCCCCCCCCCCACTTTCAAAAAACGATGCTACGTACCTGCATGTACTAGATTTTGACTACTGAATATTGGATGGGATGTATTTGTACAACCATTCATGAAAACTTGCATTTTCTTCTCTCAAAACGCCTTTCTCTACATTTGTAGTTTAATCAAAATAATTCTAACCTGTAATGACGTGCACACACTCCTTCCCATATATTAAATGATATAGCGAGTTCAGAACTCACAGCAAATGGAATAATAATTTTTTGCTGTTTTGAATAAGCACATTTCAGGTTGTATTTATCTATTTAAACTAACGCATCAACAGATATCCACCTTTATGCAGACACAGTCACTAGAAAAAAAAGTGGAGTTTGCCTAAACATATCCACGTAGAAAAGGGGGGTTACATGTCATTTAATGTCTCTATGCTATTTTTAAAACACTAGCTATATTGTATCAGTAACAAATCCTCTAAAAAGAATATTGAAGACGATCCTAATTCATCTCGAAAATCTGCAGCAAAATTTAAATTCTAATGAATCGATTTCGACTTTTATCAAAATTTTCCCGAACTTTTTCGTAGTCCTCTGGCTTTTCCCTTCATTCTATGACACTCGGAACTCGAAAGTTACCCGCTAGATGTCGTTTTTGGATCACTTCCGTAATTTCTGCTTTGACATTTCCAAATTTTTCACGTTTGACGCTGAATACTCGGATAAATGGGGAATGTCTGGGCAATTAAATGGCACGATTAACGACAAAAATCTCTACCGAAACAAGATATCATGACACATTTTGGTGACATGTAGTAGGTATATGATATTTTAGGCCCGATAATCAAGAGGGGTCCGAATTAACAACCCGAAGTGACTTACCTTCTCTATTTTATAATACATGTACCAGGGTATGACTTTTTTAGTAAATCGTTAAATCTATGTTATTTTCTGGATTTTTCATATGGAATACGTTGTAAATAAGTACTAGAAACATAATTCATGACAAAAAAAGAAAAAAATATATTTTGACCAGGGGTGTATGGGGGGGGGGGTCCTGTCCACAAGTACCTGTGATGCCATACAGTGGGATACATTTCTGTTCAAATCCAACGTTAACTTCCTGTTCTTTGTATACTTTTTTGCATATAATGAAAAAAATACTTCTTAAACTAACTTCCTGTTTGTCTGTGCATCTGTTCATTTCATACATGACAAATTTTCGTCGCAGTTTTCTCAGCATTTACTCATTTCAGATGCTTGAAATTTTAGTACACTCTCTGTTAAGGCTTGCCATATGGTGGGATTAATTTTGAGATGAATCTAATGTCATATTTTTCTGTGCATTTGCCCGTAATTGAACTTGTGTATATTAACATGATAGTGTTTATTCATAGCAGAGCGGGGGTATTACTAGTGAGCATTGGCTCACAGATTTCTTGTAGTACTTGATTCAAATTTACATGTATAATATTGTTTCTAAGGTCAGTGGATGTACATGTATGAAGATTCCCTTTTATGTCTGTCTTTATTAGTCGTCCGTTGTAAAATTTTTGAACATTTTAAGTTTCTTCTATTGAACTGCATGGTGAATTTCAGTCACGGTCTCTGCCGGTGGAATGATGCTATAACCATCAAAATTTATGTAATTCTCAAAAGTATTAACTAAATCTGGACATTAAAATGTGAACTTATAATAATAATAATTTTTTTTTTTACAAAATACAAAATTGAAAAATTTATGAGGACTGGTTTTAATGTTCAGACTTAAGCGTATATAGATAAAAATTTAGATAAATACATTCTCTTCTAGATAAATAAATCATCTTTTTTCCTGTCTTTTTTTTAAATACCAGCGATGGGAAAACTTTGTGTGTGTTTGTCTTATGCATTAACAGGTGTCAGGAAGACAATAGATTACTTGGAAAATGGTGTATTCTGCAAGACAAAGTCATATGTGGCAGCCATGAGTTCTTTGAAACTTCATGACCGCATCACTCTAATTGGTCCACAAGGATCTGGTAAAACTTTAATGGCTGTCCAACTTGCAAGACAACTATGTGGAAATAAAACAAAATCTCGTATTTTCTTTTGCAAAACACTGCAAGAAATTACTACGAAACCGTACTTAAAAGATGAATACATGTATGTAATTATGGATGATTGGCTAGATCACTTTTTGTATTATCCTTCGAAAGTTAATGAAGATACAAAACTGTTTAATGAAATTTTGGAAGTTGTCCTGGAATACAAAAAAGTAAGAATCATCTTCACAGTTCAGGAAGATAGATGGAACGCATATGGGCAACAGTTGTCAAGTCATGAATTGTTCTGCTCTAAAAGTTGTGTCTCAATTGCAATAGATAAGAAATCATTCACTCAAGGAATAGTGCAAGGTATGGTAAAGAACCACTTAAAGTATCATGAAACCAGTATTCAAATGAATCCTGAAGAAGAAACTTTGTCAAACAAGAAAATGGATGAATTAAATGAAAAAATTAAACAAGCCATTGCAAAAAATCTGAAGAGTGACAAAGAATTTTCTTTACCTCTGGCAATTGACTTAATCTGTGCAAATGTTTCTTTTTTAATGCCATCAAAAACTTTTTTAGTCAAGAACGGACTTTCAAAGGGTTTGCGATCATTTCTACAGGACTGGATGACTGACAAATCAGAAGATGAAAAAAGAAGCTTTTGTATTCTCATATTTGCTGCTCTTCGAGGAGGAAAAATAGAAATGACTGATTTTACAAGCGAAGTGGTTCGTCCCATTTATGAAAATATATGTAAAGAGTATGGATTGGAACGTCGAGAGGATATTGAGAGCATTGAAGGATTGTTGAGGCAAAACCAACGTTTAAAGGGTTGTTTGTACCAAGAAAATGACTTCTGTATTATCCGACATGATTCACTGTTATGTTTTGTACTCCAGTTCCTCATTGAGACTAAAAATAGTAATGTCTTAATTAAAAATGCTAACATGGAAGTTCTTCTTCAAAGATGTTGGATAAGAAAGCCGATTTTAAAATGTTATAATGATTCAAAGGAAGGTAAAATACTGAGTGAACCAGCTGGGGCTGTTATCATACCAAAAGATGCATTAAAAAACTTGGCAGAAAGAATTCATGAAGAAGTGATAAAAGGTTATTTTATTCCTGACTGGTCTGAACATATCTTTATGAGACATGAACCATTTTCAAAAATGTGGGAAGAGGTACATAAAAAATCGGCTACTTCTGATTCTATGATTGAAAATCAACCAAAGAGTGAGAAAAATGTATTGAACATAACATATGAAAGTACAAGTAATATCAAAAATGAGGAAACTTCTAAAGGCACGGAGAATTATGGGGATGAACTTGCAACTGGAGGTGATCCTAACCCAAAAGGACACAAAAAGAACAGACGACAGAGCAATGACAAGACAAATAAAAGTCGAAGTGAAGACCAAGCATCAATTGAAAAACGGGATTCCAGCACTAAAAAATCACACAATAAAGATGAAAGTACAGAACAAAAGAACAAAATCCCAGATCTGATTGAGGTAAATTCACCTAGAAATGATGTAAACCCAAATAAACATGCAGAAAATTCCAAGACAAAGAAAAATCGAAACAAAACAAAGACTAAGCCAAAAAAACAAGTCGAGAATAAAAATGAATGTGTTGAAGAAACAACACAACAGAGCAAAGATTCTTCAAGTCTTACGATAGGAGATACACCTGTATGAATTTTTAACAAAGTCTTATTGAGAAAATATTAATGATAGGATTGGGCTTTTTTTAAAACTGTATTTGTTTGTTTAAGATAATGAGTATTGAATCATATTTCTTTGTGAAATATTTGTATCTTGTAACTTAAGATGACAATTGAATAGAATGACAAATATTCAGACTTCGTAATGCAATCAAATATAGAATCATGAGCTTTTCTCATCACACTTTTCTGCATGCTTCGGTTTTTTTTCGGGGGGGGGGGGGGGGGTGGGGTTGTGGTTTTTTTTTTGTAAACATCTAAAAGTTTTTCTCCTTTTGTTAAGAAATACTAGACCAAAAACCAAACATTCCACAAAGTTGGGGCAGAGGACTCAAATTGTGTCCACGGCTTCTTCATCTCGGCGATAATTAACAAAAAGTATCTTTTCCCTAACCCCAGTAATCAGAATTAAAAACTCAGTTTGAAACTGGAAGATAAAAAAAAAACAAACACATTCTTAAATGCAAAGAAAAACCTAAAAGAAATTTCACAAATTCAAGCAATATCTTCATTACTGCTGACCTAACGAAATATAGACTATTTGTTGTTTAAAAAAACTTGATGCTTTCTGTACATACGACAGCAGAATTTTTATTAATACTTAAAGGGACGGACACCGAATTCAGATCTCATTGCAGAATAACTGGTACGAATAAATCAGATAAAAATTAACATCTACCTTTATATATATGTCACATGTAAAACCAGATTCTAAATTTTAATATCATGGACAGGCTCAAAACATGTTTATTTGAATTTCCATACTCTCAAATGCCGGTAAATTGTTTTTTCTCTTACATATAACAATGTTGTTGAACTTGCTTTGTTTACATGTATATTTACAAACTGGGTCAGTCTTATATACTAGTATATGCCTGTCTTTACTGACTTTCAAGCACTTGTTCCTATAATAAAATTTTGATCATTATGTTCTGTTTACCATTTTGTTTTTACTTTGATTACAACTGTTATGTGTTAAAGCTCTCTTGCTGCAGAACTGTAGCTCTCCAAAAGATATATTGACAGACTGGAGAGCTACAGTGCCACCCATTGTAAAAACTGTATATATGTATTTATCGCGCACATAAAGTTTCAAGTTTCGCTTATTTCTGGATTAATTCTTCCAAAGTCTTACCCCAGTCGCGAAAAAAAAGATTTGAAAAATTCCTTACTCCTCTGTGAAGTACTCTCGTAGTTGACATCTGCACGAAGAGCATTATCTTGCAAACCATACTGGCAGTATATAAGATAGACGAAATTTTTGACAAATCTCAATTTCAGAGCCAGGAGGGCTACTAGTATTAACAACAATTGTAAGGAATGTTTTGTTTTGGAAACAGTGAACGAATATGTTAGGAACACACGGTTAGTAATATTTTGAGATGATAGTTTAAAAGCCTAATGAAATAAGCCGAGAGACAGCGCACTTTTTTATGCGCAATAAATATACGATTTCTTAGCTGTACTGATCAGAGACCAGAAGAGCTTATGTGAAAGTAATGCGTCCGTCCGTCTGTCTGTAAACATTTTTTGTCCCCCGCTTGAAAAGTGGGGGATATTAATTTGGGTCTTTCCCTCCGTCCGTACGTCTAGCTGTCTGTCCTCTGTCTGTCTGTAACGTTTTCGTTATCTCGAGAACCTTTTGAGCTTTTGCAATGAAATTTGGCTTAGGACCTCCTTATGGACTAAAGAAGAACCCTATTGATTTTGGGGTCAAAGGTCAAGGTCATGAATTCGCAACTTCTGTCTGTTATAACACCTTTGTTTCCGCGCGATATCTCGAGAACCCTTTGAGCTTTTGAAATGAAATTTTACGTAACAACTCCCTGTGGCCCAAGGAAGACCCCTATATATTTTGAGGTCAAAGGGTCAAAGTTCAACGTCGTTAATTTATACATTCTGTCTGTGTATAACACTATCTTTACTAGGCGATATTTCAAGAGGATTTGGGGCTTTTGCAATGTAATTTTATATACCAAGCTCCCCAGAACCTCTCACCCTTCTCAAAGTGTCCCGCCCCGTTTGATTTATTAGTTTTTATTAGCTCACCTGAGCCGAAGGCTCAAGTGAGCTTTTCTGATCAAAATTTGTCCGTTGTCTGTCGTCGTTTTCGTCGTCGTCGTCGTTGTCGTTGTTGTCGTTAACTTTTCACATTTTCATCTTCTTCTCAAGAACCACTGGGCAAATTTCAACCAAACTTGCTACAAAGTATCCTAGGGTAAAGGGGATTCAAATTTGTTCAAATGAAGGGCCTCGCCCTTTTTCAAGGGGAGATAATTATGAATTAGAGAAAAATTGATGGTATTTTTAGGTCACCTGAGTAACTCAGGCGACCTATTGCTATCCGTTATCGTCCGTCGTCGTCCGTCGTGTGTCGTGTGTTAACATTTGAACATTTTCAGCTTCTTCTCTGAAACCACTGAACCAATTTCAACCAAATTTAGTATACAGCATCTATGGGTGGAGGGGAACAAAAATTGTGAATTTCATGGTCCCCGCCCCCATGGGGCCTGAGTGGTGGGGCCAAAACCACTAAAATTATTGCAGTCTTTAAAAATATTTTTCCTTACTCCTGGACATTAAGCAGGCAAACTGTTGGCATGAATGTAATGAGCATTGAGTCCTCTACTTAAATTGTGAAATTCATGGCCCCGGGGTCAGGGGTTCTAGTGCTAGGGTGGGGCTCTATAGATTATATAGTGAAAATGAATTATTTCTTTGAAAATCTTCTTCTCTGCTCCTAGGTATTAAATAAACTAACTAAGCACATAGTTATGATGAGCAAGAATGCCTCTTCCAGATTTGTGAATTTTATGGCCCCG
Organism: Saccostrea glomerata; assembly: GCA_003671525.1. Taxonomy (NCBI): domain Eukaryota; kingdom Metazoa; phylum Mollusca; class Bivalvia; order Ostreida; family Ostreidae; genus Saccostrea; species Saccostrea glomerata. The sequence goes on along the minus strand of PRKT01001824.1, from coordinate 17,315 downwards.
GGGTCAGAGGTTCTGGTGTTAGGGCGGGGCTCTATTGATTATATTGTGAAAATGCATTATTCCTTTGAGAATCTTCTTCTCTGCTCCTGGGTATTTAATTAACTAACTAAGCACATAGTTATGATGAGCAAGAGTGCCTTTTCCAGATTTGGGAATTTTATGGCCCCAGGGTCAGGGGTTCTGGTGTTAGGGCGGGGCTCTATTGATAATATAGTGAAAATGTATTTATTCTTTGAAAATCTTCTTCTCTGCCTCTGGGTATTAAATAAACTAACTAAGCACATAGTTATGATAAGCAAGAGTTCTTTTTTCAAAATTTTGAATTTTATGGCCCCAGGGTCAGGGGTTCTGGTGTTAGGGCGGGGCTTTATTGATTATATAGTGAAAATGCATTAATTCTTTGAAAATCTTCTTCTCTGCTTTTGTGTATTAAATAAACTAACTAAGTACATAGTTATGATGAGCAAGAGTGCCTTGTGGCAACGCACTTTGAAAAAATTACGCACTTTGAAAAAAATTTCCAAAGTGCGTTAAAATTGGGACAAAATCAACGCACTTTGAATTTTTTTTTCAAAGTGCATTAACTTTGGGACCAACTCAACGCACTTTGAAAAAAATTTTCAAAGTGCGTTAAGAGTCTACATCAAAATATTTTACCATGGAGACACATAACGCACTTTGAAAAAAAATTCATATTTTAGTCATGGAAAGATTTTATTTGTTATTTATCTTTCAAAAAACTATGCCTAATCCTAATCTCAAAAATGAATTGATTTACTCCCGTCGAAAAGAGGAGAAGACGGGTATAAGATCCCTCGGTCCAAATCTTTATCTTTCCAATACATATGTGTCGGTAATAAACGGGAGAGGAGAGCAATAAACCTAAAAAGGGTACGCTGCATTTTCAATGCTTATACGATGTATATATCTTTCCAAAATAAGTGGAGGGGGGGGGGGCTTAGCCCCCCATCCCATTCCCTGGCCCTTCGCCCAGTCTCGATGTCTATGCTATACTCAAAGCATTCATATAATTATGTATTTACTTAACTGGTATGACGTTGAAAACTTTCATTAATAAATGAGTTAATTAAAACAGCATCTTCGCTAGCCAAGGGTTTCTGATACGCTCCTCTCCTCATAAACAGGAGGGTAGCGTATCAGAAACCCTTGGCTAGCGAAGATGTTAAAACAGATGAAAATTAGTAATTTTTAAGTACAGTAAAACGTATGAGAGAGAAAGAATTTTCATAGTTTTGAACAATCAAATTGGCCCCTTTTATTATGATAAATGCTAAGTTGCTTGAAGCTGTCCTCTGTTAGTGCCCCCCTTTACACCTTTACATCTACTTATCAAAGACTGGAATTAAAGAAAAAAAAAGAAGAAACGAATTAATGAACGTAAACAATCATCACTCTTTTTTTCAAGACCCTTTAATTTTCCCTTTTATTTTATCAAAACCTTAAATATCTAAAACGTCAATATCTCAGGTCCTACAGTGACTTTATCATAAAAAGGTTTTCAAAAGTTTTCTGTTATTTATCATACCGATTATTTGAAGGAATATTGATCAATCTTTACATTTTTTTCAAAGTGCGTTAATATGGTCGATATTAACGCACTTTGAAAAAAAATTATTTTTTTCAAAGTGCGTTAGCTTGGTCCCAAATTTTAACGCACTTTGAAATTTTTTTTCAAAGTGCGTAATGTTTCAAAGTGCGTTGTAACAGTGCCTCTTCCAAAATTTATCCTCCCAGGGTCAGGGGTTCTGTTGTTACGGCAAGGCTCTATTGATTATATAGTTAAAATTCATTATTCTTTGAAAATCTTCTCTGCTTCTGGGTATTAAATTAACTAACTAAGTACATAGTTAAGATGAGCAAGAGTGCCTCTTCCAAAATTTTGAATTTTATGGCCCCAGGGTTAGGGGTTCTGGTGTTAGGGCGGGGCTCTATTGATTATATAGTAAAAATACATTAATTGTTTGAAAATATTTTCCTTTGCTTCTGGGTTTTATGCCAATGATCCAAGTATATATATATTTATGATGAAGAAAGGTGCATCAAGCAAAGTGGTTTTTTATGCCCCCAGGGTCAAGGGGGGGGGGGGTTACATAGTCTGAAAATAAATTAATGCTTTGAAATCTGCTCTTTGGTATTGATCAACCATTTTATGATAAAATTTGCAAAATTTTGAAATATGTAGCCCATGGGTCAGCGGTTCCTTTAGGGTGAATAGCTCAACTGGGTATAAAGTGGAAGTTCATTTTCTCTTTGTTACTCTGATCTACCTCTGGGTATGAAGTAAATAGAGTAAGCATGCTAACTTAAAAATTATGATAAGCAATGGTGCCTCTTTCAAATTTGTAAATTGTGAATTTCATGGTCTCTGGTTTAAAACACCAACCAAATTTAATTGTTTGAAAGTTGTTACACAAAACTCAGGTGACCTATAAGGCCCGTGGGCCTCTTGTTAAAAAAATCCTCTTCTCAAGAACCACTGGGCCAGGAAGGATGAAACTCATGTGGAATCATCCTCAGGTAGCGTAGATTCAAGTTTGTTCAAATCATGACCCCTGGGGCTAGGGTGGGGCCACAATGGCCGATCAAAGTTTTACTTAGGAATATATAGGAAAAATCTTTAAAAATCTTCTTCTCAAGAACCACTGGGCCAGGAAAGATGAAACTCATGTGGAATCATCCTCAGGTAGTGTAGATTCAAGTTTGTTCAAATCATGACCCCCGGGGCTAGGGTGGGGCCACAATGGCCGACCAAAATTTTACATAAGAATATATAGGAAAAACCTTTAAAAATCCTCTTCTCAAGAACCACTGGGCCAGGAAGGATGAAACTCATGTGGAGTCATCCTCAGGTAGTGTAGATTCAAGTTTGTTCAAATCATGACCCCCGGGGCTAGGGTGGGGCCACAATGGTTTTACATAGTTTTACATAGGGTTATACATATAGGGAAACCTTTTAAAATCTTCTTTTCAAGTACTTCAAAGCCATGATTAGTGATATTTATATGGATAGTGTAGATTCAAGTTTGTTCAAACCATGACCCCCTTGGGTGTTAAAATTCAAGCCCCCCTGTCAGTTAACTTTCAGTTCTGATCTGATATGTGCTTTTTCCTAGCCAATGTGCTCAGGTGAGCGCTGTGGCCCCTGGGCCTCTTGTTGTATTACATGTCGCTATTTTTAGCACAGGGGCATGAGTAGAGTTATTGTTACGTATAAAACAGGTTCTCGGCGGACTTTATATTTTTATTACACCTATTAGAACTGTTTAATAAAGGTTAAATTAGTAAAATTTTGACAGTATTGAACGTGAATATAAACATGTATAAGACTTCATTCTTACCTTATAATTTTCACTAGCGTTAAGAAGTTTCGTGGTCCAGTGGTATGTCTCCCGCATCACATGTGAGAGGTACCGGGTTCGAATCCCGAATGATCCATTTTCTTTTTTTCGAAATACTTTTTTTTTACTAAATGATAGTATTCAGCATGTGAAATGAAAAGATTGTGAGGTCTGCCTTGTACGAATAAAATATTCCATATAAAAAGAATCTTCTATATACATAATAAAGAATAAGCAATCAAATCTTTAAATCCATATTGGCATATTTTATTTGCTTCAGTATACATGTATACATTTAATACTTCTACAAATTCAGTCAGGGATATCCGACCCACCTCCCCCACCCCGCGAACTGCCCCATTTATACGACGAACATTTGCTTATGTGTGCAATCTTTTAAGTAAATCTGCTCACGTAAGTAGAAGTTAATTTGCTATATGTTCAGACGAGATTTATGTACTGTTAGTATATCCTCATATTTTATATAAAAGAAGGATATGGACAGATACAAAATTATGAATTTTTATAGAAAGGCGTTTGGGTATGAGACTTACTTTTGAATGTTCCTCAATGAAACGGGGGGGGATCCGACCCACTGATTTGTTGGTACGCAAAAAACAAAACTTAATGACTGAAAAGAACAAAGATTGGTTGAAGAATTTACACAAAAAGGAAAATTCATTAAAATTTTTGTTTAGTGTTGAAAAATGTTTTGGCCTCTTAGAGACTGTAGAAATGCCTTTGGGTGTTAAGAAAAAGATGACTGTAAACAAATATGTAAACAGGAAATTAACACGAATCCCTGGACATTCATGTTGGGATCAGGTGCCCAGTGGGATACTTACGAATGCTTACTTTCAACGAGTTTATTGAAATTCCTGTAACATTATTAGCTCATCTGAGCAAAAGGCTCAAAAAGCTAATGATATGGCCATTTGTGCGGTGTGCGTTAACTTTTTAGAATATGGGCCATAACTCAAGAACCCCTTGGCCAATCAGTGTCAAATTTGTCACAGGATATCCTTGACCCAAGGGCTACCCTTTACACTAAAATAAGGGTTGGGACCCTTAAACAAGGGGAGATAATCAGGAAAACAAAACCAAAAGTACTGGTTGCTAAAAAATCTTCTTCTCCAGAACCACCTGGCAGATTTTCACCAAACTTACATACAAGAATCAGGATATGTTGAAGATTAAAAATTGTTCAAGGCATGACCCTCGGGCAAAGGGCGTGGTCTCAAGGTCACTTCAAAGTTGACCTAAATTTACAAATAATAAAAACGTTTATATTTTGCCTACTATTAGGACTAGGATCATCAAATCTTGTAAGTTGATGCATCTCAGGACTTAACATCATGTTAACTCAAAAGTAGGTCACGGTGACCTATTTTTTAAATTTTGTGGGCATTTGTTTTCAAATTGATTTGAAGGCATATTTCGGGCACTTTAAGGCCTATGATCATCAAACGTTGTCAGTTGATTCATCTTGGGTCCTTGAACAACGTCAGCTTAAAAGTAGGTCACCGTGACCTACTTTTTGAACTTTATGACTAATTCTTCTTAAAACATTTAATCCAATTATTTCAGACACTGAGAGGTTTAGAATCATCAAATCTTGTTAATTGATGCATCTTGGGACCTTAAAACATATTTATGAAAAAGTAGGTCACTGTGACCTACTTTTTGAATTTTGCAGGCATTTGTTTTCGAATTGTTTAAAAGGCATATTTTGATTACCTTCAGACCTAGGATCATCAAACTTGGTCAGCAGATGCAACTTGTGACTTTGAAAAATATCGACCAAAATATAGGTCACGATGGCCTAGTTTCAACATTTTATGGCTATATTTTAGTCTTTAGGTATTAATTGGCTTAGGATCACCAAACTTTGTGGGTTGATGCGTCTTAGGTTTTCGGAGAATGATGTTCAATAAGTAGGTCACTGTGACCTACTTTCGACTTTTTATGGCTATATTTTAGTATCTTAGGTATTTATTGGCTTAGAAACATCAAACTTTGTGAGTTGATGCGTCTTGGGTTTTCGGAGAGTGATGACCAAAAAGTAGGTCACTGTGACATACTTTTGACATTTTATGGCTTTATTTAAGTATCTACGGTACTTATTGGCTTAGAATCATCAAATTTTGTAAGTTGATGCGTCTTGGGTTTTCGGAGAATGATGTCAAAAAAGTAGGTCACTGTGACCTACGATCGACATTTTATGGCTTTATTTTAGTATCTACGGTACTAGTTGGCTTAGAATCATCAAACTTTGTGAGTTGATGCGTCTTGGGTTTTCGGAGAGTGATGTCAAAAAAGTAGGTCACTGTGACCTACTTTCGACATTTTATGACTTTATTTAAGTATCTATGGTACTAACTGGTTTAGAATCACTAAATTTGTTTGTTGATGCATCTTTGGTTTTTAGTCATGGTGACCTACTTTTGAATATCTCAGGTACTCTTTGACTTAGAATCATCAAACTTTGTCAGTTGATGTATCTTGGGTTTTCAAAGAATGTAGACAAAAAAGTAGGTCACGGTGACCTACTTTTAAATATCTCAAATACTTATTGGCTTAGAATCTTCAATCTTTCTTTATTAATGCATCTTGAGTCCTCAGAAAACTTCAATCTTAATATAGGTCACTGTGATGTACTTATGGTTTTTTATAGCTTTATTATTAAAAATATTTTCAGTCATTATTGGCTAAGAATCATCAAACATTGTTAGTTGATGCAATTTGCGTCTTAGGATACTTAAGGTTAGAGGCTTCAAATAGAAGTGATAGATTGTACAATTTATCAGAAGAGCGATTCAAGGCCCTTGGGCCTCTTGTTTTATATGTGAGCAGCTTGCTTGAATTAAAAACAGAGAAAGGTACAAGAAAGTCATCAAGAGGTAAATGGTAATGGGGCCTGAGCGATCGATTAAATGTTCCTATCATAGCTCCGGAGTAATCCGAAGGAGACAAATTGAATAGTAAGGACACTACTTATTGATCCTTTGCGACCACAGCTATATCTTTAAAGACATACACATAGGTTTGCAAGAAAGGATGCAAGATGTCCTCGTTTTTGCAAATTCAAAAATTTATCTCGGAGGAGGTAATGGCTGCTTGTTTACACTTTTGACTTCTAGCCAACACGCTTACCGACTGATATTTTTAAACGTCAATGCATATACAACCGAAGGAAACACTTAAAATGGAAAATTATGCAATAAACAAAACAAAATACATAATTTTTTTTATATAAGTAAATTTGCTGCATGTTCATACGACAGAATTACACACATGAACGAAGAATTTACCACAAAGTGTATGCAAAAGTTAAGTTGCACCTAGTCCTGACCAGGTGTAAATTTACTTAACTGTACGTAATTGCATATGAGTAAATCAGTTCATACGACAAAAATTGCACATGTGGTTAAATTTACTCATGTGTAAATTATATCGAGGTATGCAAATCATGTCGTATGAATGGGGTATTTGTCGCAAATTATAAGTCAAATGAATGTGTGTAAATTTTGTTGTATGAACACGCAGCAAATTTACTAATGTATGTAGTTTGTTTTGTTTATTGCACAAATCTCCATTTTCAGTGTTGTTTCGGTTGTGTATGCATTGGTATGTAAAATATCAATCAGTAAACATGATGGCTAGAAAGCAAAACTCTAAACAACGTGGATTTTTAATGGTCATTCATGTTCTACTTAAACGATATCTGAATGTAAACTGAGTTTTGGTAAGAGTAGACTTGTTGGTGTATGGCTTCAAAAGTCGCGTCTTTTAAGGATACGTTAGGTTGTACTAGCACAGTTCTTTCCACAACTCAGAAAACAAGGAGCCATTATTTCGCATAAACGCGCGCTTCTTACATCCTTTCTTGCAAACCTTTGTTTATGCCTCTAAATTAAGATATAGTCGTGGTATATATATATATATATATATATATATATATATATATATATATATATATATATATATATATATATATATATATATATATATATATATATATATATATATATATATATATATATATATATATATATATATATATATGCCTCTAAATTAAGATATAGCTGTGGTCGCAAACATATGACCTGCAGGATCAATAAGTATTCCCCTTACTATTCAAGTAGTCTCCTTGGGAATGCTCCGGGCTGTAATAGGAATTTGCATTCCATCAATCGCCCGGGCCCCATTACCGTTTTGCTCTTGGTGACTTTCTTCTACCTCTCTGTTTTTAACCCAGGCAAGCTACTCAAAAGTATAAGTTCATGTTTCAGGAATTTCAATAACTTCGTTGAAGGTAAGCATTTGTAAGTATCCTCCTTGGTACCTGATCCCACCATGAATGTCCAGGGCTTCTTGTTTATTTCCTATTCACATATTTGAATTGTTGGAATATTTTTAGATCGATCAATGTTGGTTTCCTTATCGAAAGCCCTTTTCATTCTCTTGGAAAATAAATAAATATATTAATATTCAAGCAGATATTTTATAATGGCCCCGCAAACTTGATGTGCTGTAGAAGTCCCATCATCATAAAGATCCCAATCATCCTATTTCTGCTGAAGACGTCAACCAGTAGATTGCAACAGTCACCTTTTTCTCTACATCCAACGGCTCTTCTACAGTATTTAGGACAAAGATAAAGACATTTCCCAACTTTAAACAGCGATTTTAATAAATTTTCCTTCTTAGTTTGTAAATTCTTATACCATTTTTTGTCCTTAAAGTCATTCACTTCGTTTTTTCGTACCAAGTTTCTTTAAATCATGACCCCTGGGGATAGGGTGGGGCCACAATTGCCAATCAAAGTCTTACAAAGGAATATACAGGAAAAATCTTCTCAAAAACCACTGGACCAGGAAAGATAAAACTCGGATGGAAGCATCCTCAGGTAGTATAGATTCAAGTTTGTTCAAATTATGATCCCCCCCCCCCCCCCGGGGAGTAGGGTGGGGCCACAATGGAATAGGAATATATAGGAAAAATATTTAAAAATCTTCTTCTCAAGAACAACTTGGCCAGGAAAGATGAAACTCATGTGAAGTCATCCTCAGGTAATGTAGTTTCAAGTTTGTTCACATCATGACCCCTGGGGTGTAGGTTTGGGCCAAAATGGTTGATCAAAGTTTTACATAGGACTAGATGGGCAAATCTTTTAAAATCGTCTTCTTAAGTACTTCAAGGCCATGATTAGTTATATTTATATGGAATCATCCTCAGGAAGTGTAGAATCTAGTTTGTTCAAATTATAACCCCCAGGGATATGGTGGGGCCATAATGGGGGATCCAAGTTTTCTACATTAAAATATATTTTTAAATATCTTCTCAAGAATTGCAAAGCCATGATTAGTGATACTAGTATTTATATTGAAGCAGTTTTGGGTAGTGTAGAATTAAATTTTCTAATTATAACCCCCAAGGGTAGGGTGGGGCCACAATGGTGGATCTACGTTTAACATAGTAAAATAAAGGAAAAAAGTCCCAAGAACAGAAAAGTTATGTTTAGTCATATTGACATGTTAGCATCCTCATGTATTGAAGATTTAAATATATTCAAATTATGGACCTGTATGTAGGGAAGGAAACAATGGGGAATCAAATTCAAATTATTATGAAGTTATATATAGGAAGAAAATGTTTAAAAAATCCTTTTATCAAGAACAGCAAAGTCATATGCTGTATTAATATAAAGGCATTCTCAAGTAGTATTAAATTTCAAGCCCCCCTCACCCTACTCAGTAAACTTTTCATTTCTAATCTGATTTGTGCTTTTTCCTAGCTGATTTGCTCAGGTGAGCGATATGGCCCTTGGGACTCCTGTTATATACATGTATTTACCCCTCTTAGAGTAAACACAATCTGTCGAAAAGAAGAGAAGACATTGAAGATGAATCCAATGAAAATTCATACTTTGACGGTATACGTGTAGAGCCACCACATTTTGACCTCGTATTTTTTACCATAAATTTGAGGAATTAAATCCTTTTCACTCAGTGTTTTATGATCCAAAAATGAATCATTTTACTTATATCTCTTTCAGTAGGAAAAAACAAGATCTGAAAATAACGAAAATTCTTGAATGGTGATTGGTTGATTGATTGATTGATTGATTGTATATCGTTAAACTCCCTCTCTAGAATTTTTCACTCATGGAGACGCCACCACTTGCCGGTGGAGAGCTGCAAATTTTATCCTATACTCCGCACTCAGGGCCATTGAGCAGGGAGGAATCTTTATCGTGCCAGCACCTACTGCGACACGGGACCTCGGTTTATACGGTCTCATCCGAAGGACCGGTCTCCACGTCCCACAGTGGGATTCGAACCCGCGACATAAGGGTTGGCTCCTAACTTTGCCACTCTAGAGCAGACTCTCTAACCACTGCGCCATGCGGGCGACTCTTGAATGGTGATGTGCGTCGTTAAAGTACAAGGTATGGAAACAGCCGAATTTGGCCCCTATTTCTTGTAAAATTTAGAGCCCAGTTAAAATTGTGATAGTTTGTAGTTAAGAACTTAAAAAGATGCTTGTTTTAAACCAGAACTAATTCAAATTTGATTCAAAGCTTAAAATGTGGCAACAAGAGGCTACGGAAGTGAGACATTTTCCCGAATTTCCTCAATTTCAGTGGAATTTCGTCAAATTAGATATTCACGTCAGGAAACACCGGTCACGGTAGCTTAGTGGTAGAGCGTCCTTTCCGTGATCGGGAGGCCCGGGTTCGATTCTTGTTCGCGGCGCCGGTAAAACCTTAGACGTAAACATATATAGGTAGTGACTGTTGCTCAGCATTGGATATGACCTCAAAAACGTAGTTCTCTTGTTACGAAGTGAAAGAGACGTGTGGCTGTCGTCAGCGAGAAGGATTTCAAAAAATAAAAACGCGAAAAAAATGGACTTGAATGATTTTGCACGAGGAGAGAGGATGTTTTCCGTTATTGCGAATTTTCTGTTTCGTTTGGATCGAAATTACGAGTATATTCTGTGTGGAATAAGTTTTTAAAAAGCGATTGAGAAATTTTGACATTTTACATTCTCAGCTAGAAAATATCGGGTATTTCTCCAAAATTTACGATAGAAAAAACATTTACTAAATTGAATCAGAGTTATTTTTAGACCGTGCTGTATTTTAGATACAGAATAGTTGGCAAATACAAGCCTGTATACAGGGATAATACAGAACGGAAAGTAGCTCCGCCCACCACAGTCCCGTTCTGTATTGCTAATATAGAACAGTAAATTTCAAAGAAAAACACCGCTATCGTGTCACAAATATAAACTGGTAAATAGGCATGCTTGGTGTCTTCTACCTATTCCCACTTTTTAAAAATCTCAATTCCATCTATTCTCACTTGCGAAAAACAAGCATTATTTAGAGAACGAGACGGGTTCTGTATCTTAGATACAAATTTGGGGGTAGACGAGTGCGAAGCACGAGTCTCCACCCCCAAATTTGTATCTAAGATACAGAACCTGTCGAGTTCTCTAAATGATTTGTGACACGATCAATTAAAAATAGTTCAGCCTTCTTTATAACTTTGCTTTATTCAAACTTCCGCCAGAGTTCTGTAGATGAGGTCCCGACGGGGAGTACGCATCCGAAGTATATATATTTCCACGGCAAACGTAAAATTCGGTCAGATTAGTTTTGACAATTTAGCGAGGTAGACGTAAATATAGTGATAGTCAATTTTAATGGAAAAGGTGGAGGATTTAACCGTAATTCTTGTGATCTATTGTAGATGGAGATGGATCATAATATATTTCAGGGGTCTTAGAATCCCGGTTTAACTAGATTTACAAAAACAGGATTTACAGAAAATTCTTCGATGGACTTTGATGTCACGGAATTTTATTTTCAAATTGCATTGCGACGTTAAAAACGAAGTGAAAGAGACGTGAGGCTGTCATCAGCGAGAAGGATTTTAAGAAAAAACGAACTTGAATGATTATGCACGAGGAGAGTGGATGTTTTCCGTTATTGCGAATTTTACGTTTCGTTTGGATCGAAATTACGTGTAGATTTTCTGTGGAATAAGTTTTTTTAAAAACGATTGAGAAATTTTGACATTTTACATTCTCAAGAAAATACCGTGTATTTTTCCAAAATTTACGATAGAAAAACATCAGCATTTACTATTTGTACGTGCTTTTGCTAAATTGAATCAGAATTATTTTTAGAATAATCTAGAATGTAATGAAATTCATCAGCAATTTGACCTTTGCTACAAAGTGTACAAAGTCTTTCAGAAAGTGGTATACCACAACACCTTCCAGTTTCTACTGGTAAATGATGATTTGTGGTGCGAAATTTCAATAGAATTTTTCTAAATTTAGGGGATAATTTACAAAGATAGTTTTCGAATCCAAAGTTTTGTTTAAAGATTCTGTAAATTTGTCCTTTTGAGGAATTATTTATATCACTGAACCAATTTTGAATAAATTGATCTTGTAGTGTTTGTCATCGTCGGAAACCCACGGGTGATCTCGTCTTTACTTATCACCCGTGGGCAAACTCGCCGAAATATCGCCGTAAAATATGCTAATTTGTTGTTTTTAGTCAACCAATCAGAAAGCTTGAACTCTTCAATTTTGCAAAATACGTTTATTACTTTGCTATTTATGGTAAATATTTTGACTTTCGTTAAAACGTGCGAAGTTTGATTTAAAACAATGAAAATCAATTCGTACAGGTCACTGACATTAATATCCGTCAGATATTATGAAGGAGTACCTCTTTCTAACTGCAAAATGCACCGGTGAGTGGATTTATCAGCTGTGTTAACTACGGAATGAGTTTTTCGTGTTTTTGGCGATGCCGAACTTGCATACGTAACGTGAACTGTGATTTGTTGTTACGCATCGCGACTCTGTAATGCGGCCAATCAAATGACCCATGCATATTTAATTACATACGACGATTTTTCGGCGAGTTTGCCCACGGGTGATAAGTAAAGACGAGATCACCCGTGGGTTTCCGACGATGAGTGTTTGCTTAACAGTAGCACTTATCCATTCATAATTAATACAAACACCTTGTAGGTTCCATACATTTGATAAGCCACACATGTTACAGATTTTCTTTATACAGTTTAACCAAGGATTTGTTAGATCTCCATCACAATAAAGTTTTAGTGTATATTTGTATAACACATTTACAATTTTATTTTGCGGGCCGGAAAAAAAAGTTTTGCCCAGTAAGAAATCATTCTACTGTATAGTTAAACTATTAATTTGTTGACACAAAAATTCCACCTAAATCCCAAATAAAATCTTACCTTTTTCTACCTGATTTTCAAAAAGTGGGAATAGGTCTAATGAACCGCAAGCTGATGCTCTTTATTTTCCGAACCAAAATATACCATACCGATTATGAAAATTTTCATAAAAATGGGAAAATGCCGAAATTCAATTGGCATTTTTTTTTATCTTTCAGTGACCTATGAGTATATCATAAAATAAGAACCAATACTCATTTTGTGGCAGTGTTGACAAGTGTTTTCAATTGATAACCTGTTACAACATTCTGAAAGACATTCCAAACCAGGGGCCAAAACGGTACTTAGCCTATATGTATATTGTCCGTTCACATTCTACTGGATGTAGTGCAACCATTCAAAAATGCAATTTTGTCTTAAATTTTGGAATATGATTTTTTTTCAAATGTTTAAAATGTAAGAAAACTTCTTTATCGGAGTAATACCGTCAATTTTTTGCGCCTGTTGGTTCAATATAAAAATAATATGAAAATTTACAAAAGTGGCTCACATAAATTTTATACGAAATTCACAAGAATTTAATTGGCATTCTCAGATGAAAAAGAGGCAAAAAGCAAGACATTTAAATTAATGTCAAACATACTAAAAATGATTTAGATATACCGGTATTGAATATGAATTTTACATGAAGAGTATAAATAAAACTTCACATAAAATATAAAGAACTACGAACGATAGTATTGTTCTCCCGCCTACCTCTAAGTCAATTCTCAAAAGTTAACATATTCGAATGATTTTCAAAATTTTTATAGATATTAACATGAATTTTCATAAAAAGTTACTTATTTGGGATACCAAAGAGAGATAACTCTATAATTTTGGTAAAACTTGTGTTTTTCACTATAGAAATCAATGGAAAACGGAAAATATTTTTAAAACATCTTTCCCCCCCGTGAAACAAAAATTCCTTCTTACAGGTATTATGGACTGTCATTTTACAAATTTATGCCAAAGCTTTTTGTGTTTCACGGGGGGGAACATATGTTTATAGCCAAAAAACGGAAAAAATGCTGATTTTTCACCAATTTTAAAGCTATTTATAACTAAATAATTGTATTTTATTAATTTAAATATGTTTTATTTATTTGCACAAAACATAAGAAAAGATATGAGATACAATTTATCATATTCAAGACTATTTCAAAATATGGTGATTCTTGAAAGATCGATTTCACTTGAAATTATCGTCTACCCCCCTTTTTTCAAGAGCTGGAATTAATGATAATTTACTACCTAGCGCTGGAATTAAAATGATTAATCAATTACCATAGAACTGTTCTTTGTATTAAACAAAGATTTAATGGCCAAATTGCCATTAATATTGAATTTAATGGGTGCAAAATGTAGGCGGGAATCAAGAGTTAGAGTTCGTAGTTCTTTATATATATATATGAAATCTACGCCGACCGATTAGTGCAATATTTATATCTAAATATATTTAATTGTCAATCTCAAATGTATATATAAGTAATAAATAAGGCCTTCTCAGAAGATTTGATCACGTACCGACCCACTTCAATTCCCACTGAAGTTTATAAACTTGTTATTTATTTCTTAAGTAAATATCATATAAACTTTTTCATATGATATTCAGATGAAAAGAATGTTTATATATAATTTTTTACAAAATGTTCATATAATTTTCAAATTAATAGACAAATTCATGAATATACTGTAATCCACTTTTTCCTATATCTGCCTACTTCTCTTTCTAACATAATTCTATTTTTTGAAGTCTCAGGAGGTCATGTCTATGTTTACAATTGTGCTTTTTTAGATTTTAAGATCAATCACTGTTCTTTATCTTTCTTTTTTCACTGTATATATTAAAAAGTAAATTTTTACAAATTAAATCAAGAGAGTAAGATTTTTTTCAACCTTATACTATAAACAATTTAATAGATCAATTCAATATTAATAATATGATCTTACCAAACAGAACCAATTTTATTTGAACTTTCAAGATAACTGTATATTACGTATCATACATAAACTGAAATGGTTGGTACCTCTTGCTCCAGTTGTCTCTCTTTCAATGCAGAGATTTTTTCTATTAATGTGAACACTATAATGAACTCTTAATTTTTTTTTAAAAAATTGTAATCCTAGTGACCTTAGAAAATCTTATTTGCGTTCTTTTTTCTTTTTTTCTAATTTAAAGCAAGAAAATCATCGTTCATCTAAAAGCGAATATTGTATAACTCGAAGTTGCAAGGAAAAATAGACTGTATGAATGTTTGACAAAAAACTTGAAATGTAATGTTAATGCATGTCGTATGTCAAACTTGTTTTACCATTTAGTTTTTCATGAATAGTGAAACATCATTTATTAATATTTAAATTTGGTAAGTTTCATTTGAATATACATGTACATCTTAACCCTTGTTCAGTAATGAAATAATACAGGAATTGGTCGACAGCGCAGAAAAAAGTTAATCTTCACGTCGTTAGATTCATATCACACTGCAGGACGTCGAGACCGATCCTCTGATGACGCTTACTCCTCTGTGACACTTGATCCCATTCTTCAGAATTTCCAGGGAGTCAGTCTTTTACGTCCTCTTTACGGCTTTATATTGTTCAAGGGTTGTTTTTTTTAGACCGATCACTGATATTTATTTTCACCCTTTCTATGAGACAAAATACTGTAAAAGCAGAAATATTCGTGGGGGGATTAAATTTCGTTTATTTCGTTGTTAACAATAATCAACGAAATTGAATCCCACACAAAATTTTATATGACCATATATTGAACAGGATTACGTTCAAAACAACGAAATTAAATGCCAACGAAACTATTTTTGAGGACAAATCAACGAAATTTTATCCCCACGAAAATATGTGCTTCTACAGTAGACTGGGGTTCTGTAAGCTAATAGCGACCCATACTACCCAAATGTCCTGCTTGGTGAGAATAGGTTCAAAGAGCTTAACAGCCCTCCACGGGAACGTAGTGGCCTTCAATATGAGTTACAGAAAGGGATTGTTAAAGAGACAAGGAAACACATAAAGAAATCATTTGCTTTTGAATTTTTGATACATTTTAGGTCTTTACGTTTACATTTTGTATTCAATTATTTTTATATACATGTACATGTATTAGCGGAAAAGCATTTTTTGTGGGTCTTAATGTTTTTAGGGATTCTAGATTTTTTTTACATGAAAGTTTTTTTTAAAGTCTTTAACTCGATCTTTTTTTTACTTACTGTGCGAACCAAACTTTTATCAAAACCACAAAAATCATGAAATCAGGCCCCGGGATCATGAAACGTCTTAAGCTTAGTTAAAATGTTCATGTTACACTAAGATCTTGATTAATCAAGCAGACAAAAGTAAGAGTATTTGTCAATGTGCTTCACATAAGTGTTGTTATCTGCAAAGTTAAATATTCATTAAATAATTTATAAACATTTTACTGGCGATTGAAATTTTGACTTAAGTGTAAGTCTGTTTCATTTTTGATACAGTGAGTAGTCAAGGCCGTACGTATAGGTCATTTTTCCCGCCAAATTTGGTGTAACATAGGACATACGAGGGGAGGGGTTAAAACTGATACCCCCGGGGGAAATAAATGGGTACCACTTTAAGGGGGTCTTTGAAAACAAATGATACCCCCGGGGAATTCATGAGGGGAAATATATAGGTACGGCAACCGGGTTTTAATTGGATAACCCGGGAATTCATTAAGGTGCAACAATTACCCGCCATGTATCTATGCAGTATTAATTTCGGGTAGTTTTGTTAGCCTGGAATTACTACAGTTTTATAGTAATCCCTGTACCCTATTTGAACAATTCTTATTGGGTAAACTTTAAAAATAGAAACCTATGTACTTACGCAAACATTTTTCCCGCCAAATTTAGTGTAAAGTTTGGAAATAAGAAGAGAGGAGTTAGATGCGATACCCCTATGGAAATGGATTTTTATGGTTTTAAGGGGTCATTGGTAACATTTGATACCCCCGGGGAATTCCTGAAGGTGTACCCCAAAGAAATATTTAGGTATGGTTTTAAATGAGTCAGTGAAAACATTAGAATTTAGTTAGGTGCAACAATTTCCCGCCATGTATCCATACAGTATTATTTTGGGTAGGTTTTTATAGTTATCACTGTTACCTATAGGAAAATGCTCAATTGTTATACACAAAAAATAGAAATCCATGTACATTACCCCAAACCTCAGGATATGCAAGAATAAATTATCCCTGATATGGGTGAATAATCAGGATTTTAAATAATGATAAAGAAAATTGGACTGCAACAATATTTTATTATACATGACTAATTACATACTGACAATACTTTTTTTAAGCACAACATACTGTGCAACTACATCCCGTATGGGACAGATTCTTGTCCATGTAGTACACGTTTATCAAAAACAATTTTATACTCGTTTTCTTCAACCTTAGTGATGATGTTCATTGTTTTAGTGTCTCTTGCAATTTTGTGTAAATCGGTAACAGTAATTGTAGTGTCATTTTGGTCTTGGTCCATGTTTTTAACCATTTCTTTGATTGTTTCAAAATTAATTTTCTGTAGATTAGAGTAACTCAAGGTAATACCTCGTACTTTGCACTGAGAGATCTTCCCGTCAGGTCCAGAAGTTTTTAAAGTGTATGCATAATTCTTAGGACCACCGGTCACAAACACTTCGATTT
>PRKT01001823.1:0-41515 GCA_003671525.1 Saccostrea glomerata | reverse complement strand
TATATATATATATATATATATATATATATATATATATATATATATATATATATATATATATATATATATATATATATATATATATGCCGTATTAGTGTTTTAATCTTAAAGAAATAACTATATGTCGTGTCTCATTAAGTTATATAAGTTATATACTTTCTGCAAATAAGACAAATCCACACCATCTCTTTAAAAAGTTATGAAATATTATTTGGTAAAAATTATTTTCTCTCCGAGTCGGATGTTAAACCGCCTCTTAATGAAATATTCATGATCAAGTGATCTCGCATCCTCACAGCAAACAATGTCCAATCTCGTGAATGAGCCGAAAAGGATGATGGTCTACTACTTTTTTTACTACTAACACGTGGGTTAGTAAAATTACGGATGCTATTTCAAATGAGTGCTGGAAAGCCAATGTAAATTTTTTTGAAACGTGTTTGGAAAAATACGAAGAATAGGTGCTAATTGAGAATTCTCATGCTCACATTAACAACCAAATTTAGTTTCCTTGTTAAAAAGTACTTTGAAATACCGCTCACAAAGTTTCCACAAGTAAATAAGACTTCAGTATTTAAACTCGATATTCGTAAATTTGTCATGTAACTGGTTGAATTAGTTTGTTCCTCATTTATTTGTTACTAGAAATGTTAAGTTCATGCATTTATATAAAAAAAACCTGAAGTTGCACGTTGTTTTTTAATTACCTCATTATTAATTCTCATATGCATTGATCGTAGAACGTGTATTGAGTAGCATACTGTATGTTTCGAAGATTTATATGTTGTAAACATTGTTAATACGTGAGCACACCTCAGAGTTGGTTGCTTTTTGTACCGAGGAATAGTCACGTGAAATTGACTTTTCACTGACAGACAAACTTGTAAAATGGAGTGGGGAAAATTCTAATTTTTATCATTGTTAATGTTTTGTATGTAAATGTGAGCATGAGATTAGTAGATAATAATTTACATAATGCATCAAGCGTGTAAAATGCTTGCAAAAATGCATCACGTCTTTCCGAGAGCGATTAAAAAAAATATACACATGTAGTATTTTATGTAGTAACCGATAAATGCATTAAATGCAACTCATTGAGTTGATTGGTCGATTTGTAAGTCACGTTGGTTTCTCACTGAACATGTGAATTTATTCCGACGTCACAGAAAAAAAAGTTTCCTCGACCTGATAATTCTCGTTATGCTTTTCCTGCGCCTATGCGCAGATCCAGCATTAACGGCAATCCTTCATAAATATGCGTTAGATTAAAGTGTTCTTTTCCCGAACAGTACTTTGTGAATACCGAATAATATTTCATCGAATTTGCAATTATGCTACATTTTTGAAAGCTTATCATACTTCAGAAATTTTTGTTTGGTTTTGGCTGTGAAAAAATACTGTTTAACACGGCACACAAATCTTTAAACATTGAATAGAAATTTAAAGCACGAGGCTTTTAAAGATATAGAATTAAGAAGTTTAAACTAAATGGATTAAATATTTAAAATATTTCTACAAAAAAACTAATAAAAGTTAAAAACCTTGGAACATTATTCTAATTTTGAGCTTAATATAAGAAACAAGTTAGTTGCAGAGACCCTCCTCAAAATAAACATTTCAAATCATCGTCATAATTGATTAATATATATTACATATATTTGATAAATCTAAAATAATTTGAAATCTTTATAACGAAAATTTGGTAATTTAAAATAGTCAACGCTGATAATTCATTATTCCTTCTGTTAGATGAAATTCTTTTATCTTCATGTTAATTTTTCATCGACTTTGACTTTTCTTTCTTTGATTTGACTGAGTTTTTCTAAATGATTCATTTTTCCGATCATATTTTTAAATAAAGTATATTGCACAAATGAATATATATCGTTCGTGATTTTTTCTGTTGCTTTTTTCTAAATTAATAATAAATTAAAAAATCTAATTTATTGCTCTTCAACACTAATCCTATTGATGCAATAGAATAAGTGGGGTTAAAGAGTATAGTCCTTTCTATTGCATTACATAAGTTGAGAGAATATATTTAGACACGTGCTTACAGTAAGGGTAATGTCGTTTTTTTTAACATGTATTACGTAATATCTCTTTTCCATCTGCACCCTGCCTTGTGTTTTGTAAAGGCTTTCCTTGTCATGCGGTGTATAATAAGGGTTTATGATTGCACTCGGCACTACTTGTATCATTTTCTCAGTAACCTGTTAATAAAAGACCTCTGTTTTTCATTATTTACAAAATAGGTGGCATTATTCATTATTTACTAAGTTTTCTTTTTTTGCCAGTTTTTCTCCGAAATCGAAATCAGCCCCTTTGACAAGGTTATAGAAACAAAGAAACATAGATATGTACACGTCACGCGGCCTGTCTTGATTCTGGCTCTATAATGATGCAAACAACAAAATGTTTTCTTGTTGAAAGGAAGAAAAACTTTCTAAATTTAATCAGAAAAAGTTAAAGAGTATGGTCGTGAATTCGTTCTTGTGACATATTTTTCAAATATTTGTCAAAAAGAAACTTTGAACTAAAACCATTCCTTCACATACAAACGTTCCCGATCGATAAATTTTCCAATTTGTTTGTTTCTTCGTTCCTTCGGGTATTATTATTTTTTTGTTTTTTCGTCCATTTGTTTGTCCTATAGACTCAATATTAATTTATAATACATGTTTTGTGAAATTTAAAATATGTACAGTAATATTTAATTGTACCTTGATCTCAAATGGAGAGAACTAATATAGGCCCTTGGCCTGCTGTTCAATCCATATTCATATTGTACATTTGTATATTATGAATAAAATACTTCTTAAACTAGACTGACAAACGTTGCCTTGTCTATACATTACGTGCGATATTTATTTCATTTCTCGTAACAGAGTCCCACAGCCAAATGTTCTCTCTAAATCAAATGTCTAAGTCATGTGACCTCAGTGAATATCAAAGGATTAGTGAGATAAATATTTCAATTTCAATGTTTTCATTGATTTACAATTAACTGTTTTTAAATGAACCATAAGCTTATATATGATGGAGTTTAAATCTGGTAATATAAAAAACCAAACGCTGAAAATTATTTATAAATCCTTCTGTCAAAGGAAACTCTTTTTGAAATAAAATTTTCATCGACTTCCACTTTTTTGTTTGTTTTTGTTGATTTATTTTGGTTTTTCAATCAACCATATATCAATATGGGATGGTCGTCAACAAAGTAAGATTTTGCTGAAGATTTTTTTCTCTTTACTTTTTCTAAATATATAACTAAATTACTCTATGATTATATAATATTAAAGTATATATAATATAATAATTTTATAATAGACGTTATGATTGAACTAAGCACCATATGTATTATTTCCTCAGTAGCATGTTTATAAAGACCTCTTTATTTTATT
The DNA here is from genome assembly GCA_003671525.1 of Saccostrea glomerata. Taxonomy (NCBI): domain Eukaryota; kingdom Metazoa; phylum Mollusca; class Bivalvia; order Ostreida; family Ostreidae; genus Saccostrea; species Saccostrea glomerata. Next base: position 38,111 of record PRKT01001823.1, on the reverse strand, counting down.
ATTCATCATTTACAAAATAATAGGCATTATTCATTCTTTATCAAGTGTTCTTTCTTCGCCTGTTTTTCGCCGAAATCGAAATCAATTTCTTTGACAAGGTTATAGAAACAAGGAACCGTATATATGTAAGCCTTATACTCGATCTTTATTGATTCCGGCTTTATAATGAGGCAAACCACAAAATGGTCTCTATGTAACAGAAGGAACATCTTGTTCTGTTTGTTTCTCTGTCTGTTGTCAACTCTAACCTTCGCCATAACTTTTGTACCTTGAGAGATAAAGACTTCATATTAGGTATACATATTCACCAATTAAAGCTCTTTCTTATGTCATCAAACTCAATTACTGGGTGACTTTGATTGTGATATTTACGCTAATAATTGCTATTTCGAACCTTTGGTAAAAGCCTCTGTACCATAGAGATTCATATTTGATGTGCATACGCCACTACTTACTTTCTTTCAAATGACACAAAAGTCAATGACTTTGTAACCTATATGTTGAAACTAACCTTTGAAATAAATGTCATAATTTTTTAATCAAAATAGATAGAGATTTCATACTCAGTGTGCATACTCTGCTTATTAAGTTCTTACAAATTATTGTCCCATTGTGTTAGATAAGGGTCATGATTCACTCAGCACCACTTGTATTATTACTTCATTAGCATGTTAATCACGGAATCTCTGGAAAGATATCTTTATCATCGTGTATAATATAAATGACATCCATTCATTCTTATATAATTGTTTTATTTATAAGCCCCTTTATAAGGTTATAGAACAAAAAAACATACGGTAGATATGTATGCGCGACAAGCGGTCTATCTTGATTCCGGCTTTATAATAATACACAACCTCAAATTGTGTTCTTTGTATTAGAAGGAAAAAAAATCCGATGGTATAAAATTTGATAATTATCTTAGAAAGTTTAAGTATTAAGAGAAATTGTCGATAGTCAAATTAAAAAAGATCCCATTTTTAATCAGAGAATGATTACAACAGTCTAGTCTTGAATTTGTTTTTATTCTTTTTCAGGTCGAGTATTTATATCATGTTACTCTTTTCATGATAAAATTGCTACACTAGGGTTGTATCAATAAGACTTTGGCTTGTCTTATCGCCTGACATACGTTACCTTATCTATATTTCATTTCTCGTAACAGATTCCAACAAACAAATGTTCTCTTTAAATCAATTGTGTAAGTCACGTGAGTGTAGTGAATATCAAAGGCTTATTAACAGAAAAGTTTAAATTTCAATGTTTTCATTGATTTACAATTACGTTTTGCGCTATAGATTTGATATAATTAAAAAACTTAAAACACTTTGGTATCTTTCTAAAGAGATTTTTTTTTAAACTGCTAAAATGTTTATTTATTTGTTATTTGCATAAAAGAGTGCAGAAATTGTTTTGAACGAAATATATGAACATTTTGCATCAAACTGAAGAAAGTGATATAAACATTTTTAAAACTTCAACTAATAAAATATTTTGAAAATTTAAAACTGAAAATATTTATTGTAAATCACACTAGTAAATAAAGTACTCTTTATCCATTGTTTACCTTTGGTACTTCCGGAAAAATATTTGTACATGTACTCGGTGATATTCGGCCAGTTGAAAAAGGTTTTCAAATTGAGCAATTATTGAAATTTCTACTTAAAAAGAAATGAAAAACGTAAAATTTATATCATTCGCAGTTTTGATTTAGTATGTTGATAAAAAAAGAAGTTGTTATCACATCTTGTGAAAAAAAAATGTGAAAGCTAGCGATCATTTTGACCCTGTCTTTCAATACTGTCTCAGTACTTTGATTATATGAGGGCTTGTCGTGTTAAATGATGTATTGAAAATGTTAAATGTTAAAAATGTTGTTGCAAAAACAAATGCATTAAAAACCAGAAGTCTCTGTCGAGACTGAAGCTCTACTGGTTTGTAATTATAGCAAAGGAAGAGAAAAGTACTTAAGGGTCCTCCACACCATGTGACCTGTGACATATAAAGAGAAAAAATACTTTTACTTCCGGCTTTATTGAGAATATACATGAACGAATTCCCCTACCACCGTTTGTAAACAACGAACACATGGCATGATCACGGAGTGACCGATGAAAAGGATGTTTGGTATTTTTTTTTTAATAAGAAACAACAGACGTCTTGGATTATGTTAATAAAGATAATAATTCTTAGACAATAGGTACCGGTGGGTATAACGAGAAACGCATAGGTTATTTACACTTTCAGGCTAATCAACCGAGTCTGTTTTTGATAGTTGAACATGTTGAAATTTCGGCACACTAATTTGTACGTTTCAATAATACATTATCTCATTGTGTGTTTATAAATATTGATAAAATATCGTGCGTTTCTAGTTTTCCCCTTTTATTTGTGTCCAGTTCAGTGCACGTGGCCAGTATATTACTAAATATAGTATGGTGACTTGCCCAAGTTTTTGAGTCCCGAGCAACAGGAAAGATAATTCCAAAAAGGAACTTTGATACTAGAGATTTTGAAAATGTTGTTCTACATCCGTGCATTTAATTTTAATTCATTTTTTGATGTAATCTAATTCATTAATGTTTCTTCTCTTCAAATGGAGTCCTTATTGATTTTTCTCGAGATGTATTTCAGAGAAAATGAGTTTTATGTACTTTTCATAAGTAAAATAAATTTCTGTAAAAAATGTGTTGATTGATAAAATTAAGTTTTTATGGTTATTCTGTGAGGTTAAAAATATACGAAAGGGTAAGACAAATTTTTTGTGCTAGGTATGAAAACGCTTGAGAAAAATTTCTTGAAACTTGTGAAATAATTATTTTAAAAAATCAGTATAAATTACATTTTAATCCCTGGACGGTTTTTAAAGGTTGATATGTTTGTTAAAAGTAATGGTCAATTATATGAGAACATAAGCTGTGTGTGTGGAGGACCCTTAAAAGCAGTTGGGAATTGAAACTTTTCAACAGCAATAAATAGAAAAATGATCCTTGATTAAGTCTCTTTATGTTCTTAGTGTAGTCTACTTGCATGCCACATTATATTATAATCAGACTAAAACTGTTTTTGGAGTAGCATTTTGAAATAATTTCACAGAAATTTCTATTTTGGTAACCACGCCAACACCGTTCATCGAAAACAAAAACCCATACACAGAATTATATATCTTAGTGCAGTCTACTGATGTGTCAAGTTATATTGAAATCAGACCAAAACTGTAGGAGGAGTAGCATTTTAAAAGAATTTCACAGAAATTTCTTTTTTTGTAACCACGGCAACACCGTTCATAGAAATCAAAAACCAATATAAAGAATTATGTATTTTAGTGTAGTCTACTCATGTGCCAAATCATTGAAATCAGACCAAAACTGTACGAGGAGTAGCATTTTGAAAGAATTTCACAGAAATTTCTGTTTTTAGTAACCATGGCAACACTGTTCATCGAAATCAAAACCCATACACAGAATTATGTATCTTAGTGTAGTCTACTTGTGTGCCAAGTTATATTGAAATCAGACCAAAACTGTAGGAGGAGTAGCATTTTAAAAGAATTTCACAGAAATTTTTATTTTTAGTAACCACGGCAACACCGTTCATCGAAATCAAAAACCAATATAAAGAATTATGTATTTTAGTGTAGTCTACTTGTTTGCCAAGTTATACTGAAATCAGACCAAAACTGTAGGAGGAGTAGCATTTTGAAAAATTGTTTACAGACAGACAGACGGACAGACAGACAGACAGACAGACGGACGGACGACGGACGCATTACTATCGCATTAGCTCTTCTGGTCTCTGACCAGTGGAGCTAAAAATCATTGTGTAATGTAAATGTGTATATGTTTAACTGCGTGAACTTGTGAAAATTAATGTTATTTGTTTAAATGCTTAGAATAAGTGGATGGACAGGTACGTCCCCTTTTTGATTTAACGCTGAGCCATGCTTTGTAAACTTATTGTTTGTTTCCATTCTTTCATGAATGTTTCATTTTCTGCTCAACATTTACGTAACGTTTAGGGGTGTAATTGAATTATTTCATTGGTTAAATTTTACACTTCCCTGTTTAGAATTGTATATATAAAAAGATGAGGCTATATTTCAGAAATATTCTAGAAACGCGTCCGTTAAGACAACGAGAAGTTAAACTATGGAGTGGGCCGTGTTCCTTATGTCCTGCGTCTTGTATACAAGTGCACAGTACATTTACTCGAAAGAAAACGATCGCTGCAGTAATGGAGAGACAATGATGGAAATTGGAGAACTTGTGATCCAACAGGAGAGGATCCAAAAATCTGTTGATTCTCTCGGACATATGGTGAAGAAACTCGAGAAAGATGTAAACAAAACCCATGAAGATGTCCAAATCCTCAGAAAAGGTATATATTTCTCTCTCTTTCTCAAGTTTGCTTTGCATATTCATTGATATGAATAATACAATATATTAAATGTATTTCGTTTACATTCAGGTTTAAAATTTTATGCTGATTGTTGCGAAATCTTTTTAAACGGCCACAAACAGTCTGGGGTCTATACTATTTATCATTCTGGTAACGAGACCAGCCGCAGAGTGTTCTGTGATATGGAAACAGAGGACGGAGGGTGGACAGTAAGATCTCTCTCTCTCTCTCTCACTCACAAAATCCAGGTCTTACTTCCAAATTTATAATACTTTGATTTCTAAATGTATTTAAATTTCTATTTTCACCCTCTTGCTGAATAAATACTGGCTTGGTATGAACAGCTAATTGGTGTTTAATTTTATTAAAACTAGCTGATGTAATTTTAAGTTGACATTGAAGGAGAACAAGAACAGGAGCTTCAATTTGATTAATTCCAATACATGTATAAAATGCTTTCCAAAATATAACTACATGTAAGAGAAGCATAATGAACAGTATAATCTGTATAGAAAATTATGCTTACAAAAATCATCCGAAAATTAAAGCACTTAGACTTCAAGTCTATTTTATTTCCGTATACTAAAAAAAGTACAAAATGGGTAAATCGTAATTAAGCCTCAGTCTCTATTGTGAAGTTTTGCATATGGATTTATTGTTTTGAAATAAGTATAAATCATACCCAATGTAAATATGATTATTCTTCCATGATTATTATTTCATAATACATTTTAGGCAATTCAGAAGCGTTCGAGTGGATCTATTGGTTTCAACAGAACTTGGGCGGAATACAAGGAAGGTTTTGGGAACGTATCTGACTCTTACTGGATTGGTATGTTTTTGTTGAGATTTAATTTTATTTCATAATTAAAATTTTAGGTTTTTATGTTTTGTTTTTTCAATAAGAATAAACCTTCCTATGCCATAAATAAGCAAAGAGATATTTTATAATTTAGTACAAAATCATGGACTGCTGGCATGTATGGCATCTCTGCAAAACTATCTAAGACTTAGTGTATTTGGTTGCATTATAGGTGATATTAAGGTGACCCTGAAATGAAAATATTTTCTTTATCATGTTTATTTCTGATAAATTCACTAGAATACTGATAATTTGCAGGAAATGACGTGATTCACGAGCTGACCAAGGGAAGAAACTCCTTCCTCTACGTCTCCATTACATTAAAAAATGGCACAACGTTGTATGAATGTTACCATCTGTTTTCAGTTTCTGGTGAATCAAAAAACTACACACTTTATCTCGGGGGACCAGCTACGGGGACATTAGGTAAGTAATAGATAAAATATTTGACTACCAATGTGCAGAGAGAGAGAGAGAGAAAGTTATTTTTAATTCATTTCAGAAATAAATGATAAAGCCAACAAATGCAATATTACAAATGAATCGAAAACATGTTGTTTCCGTCATTTTAAATTAGTTTTGTTCAATAAATTGTTTAAGGTCATTTAATGATATGCGATCATTATACAATAATGCAACTGTCGTTTTAATACCTTTTTGTTTTAAATAATTAATATAAATCATTTTAAATGTTTACAATAAGATTAATACTAGCAATTATAAGGGTGTACAATATAAAGTTATCCAAAATAAAGTATGGGGTTTTCTTTAAGTCTAATTGATAAATAGGAATTATCTGATTTGATATATATATGATTGTGTAATATTTAATTAAATTATTGAATATAGATAACATTTTTTAAATAGGAATGATTTGATTTAATATAGATAGTCATGTAATATTTTATCCTTGATACTGTTCAATACATCATATAGATATAGGTGATATAGATAGTCGTGTAATAATTTATCCTTGATTACTGTAGGTGACACTATGCTAGACACGGGTAAATCTTACACAGATCTGTCCGGGATGTCGTTCTCCACGCTGGACAGGGACCACGATAGACATAGTGTTAACTGTGCTGTTGCTTTTCAGTTCGGAGGAGGCTGGTGGTATAACCGGTGTCACGACGCCAACCTCAACGGTCCATGGTCACGCTGGTACGAACCCTGGTATCCGCCACTTAAGAATGGTAGTGATATAAAGGAGACTGTCATGATGATAAAACCTCATTGAATAACGTTATATAATGTGTTTATGGTGTGTTAGATGTGTTTATTTTACTGCCGACATTCAGTCCATTGAGTGATTAATTACACATGTAAATACAAAGTCTAATTCTCGATAATTGATTTCATCGATGTAAAAATACAAAGTAATGTTGTTATTGATTTATATTACTGTGTAATGAGTTTCTTGATATCGTCCTTTAATTTTCTTAATGTCTTTGTTGTAAAATGATTAAAGCGACTGCGTTAATCTTTTTGTATAATATATTATTATTTATCTAGTGATATTATCAATCAAATAAATAACGATGAAACATATGCTTATAAGTATTTCTAATAAACGTCTCGGGTTTTTACTTGCCTATTCCCGTCAAAAGTCAGAAAGTCCTAAAGAAGCAGTTTCTTTTAGTAGTGAAGCTGTATACATGTATGTATTGTGGATTTACATTTATTTCAAAAGCATAAATTCACGGCACATGCAAATGTATTAAGTTTATACAGTGTGTGGAAAGCTTTGGCCTGCATAACACTACATCAAGAAAAGCTGGAGGTTAATGCATAAAATTATGAATTTAAATTTAACATCACAAACAGTAAACGCAGTGTAAGTGTAGCTTTATAATCAACAAGAAATATGTCCATAGGACAAGAATGACCCGCCGAAGGTATATTACCAATTCAATCTGAAAATTTGAATAAGTGAAAAAATTAAGATCATAATATCTTGAATAGTGATGTAGTTGAATTGCTAACATTAGTATTTATCAGCATATAAAGTTTGACACTAATTTCTTTAAAGTTGGGTCAGGGTCAAAGGAAAGGAAAGGTTAAAAAAATGATGCGATAGAAAAACTATCATCAGTATATGAAGTTGACCAAAATTGCGAATGAATTATTTAAAACTGCATGAAAACCAATTTGATAAAATTGAGGTCAAGATTGAATGAAGGTAAAGGTAAAAATGTTGATGCAGTTGATTTGCTTACATCAATATGTATTAGCATATGAAGATTGACACTTATTAAGAAAAGTTAGTTCAAAGGTCAAAGGTCAAAAATGTTGTTGGGGTTGAATATCTATCATCGATTAATTGTATCATTATATGTAATTTGATAAAAATATCTTGAATAATTTCTTTAAAACTGATTTAAACACAATTTGATAAAAGTAAGGTTACGGTCAAATGAAAGGTCAAGGTGAAAAATGTTGATGCAGCTAAAATGCTTACATAAGTATGTAAAAGCATATAAAGTTTTACACTGATTTAAGAAAAGTGAGGTCAAGGTCAAAGGAAAGGCCAAGGTCAGAATGTCGATTAAGTTTTATTGATCTGGAAACTGTTGTATCAACTGTTCATTAAATTTAATGAATTATTAAGCCTAATGATTTATTAAATTCTTAATGATACATTAGTTAATAAAGTCATTAAAGTGTGTTGTACAAAACCTTTATTAGAGTCTTATTACTTAATGAATCATTAAATATTTAAGAATTCATTAAAGATTTATTAACATTAAGGGAATATCCTGTTCTACCCAGCTTTCTCATGTCTATACCAATTTCAATTACCTGGTTCAATCCATTTCAATAACCAAGGCTTATAATATACAGACTTAGTATCTCAAATTCAAATTTGGCTTAATAAAATTAGGGTGCAATACGTTAATTAAAAAGCCAAATGACCCCACCCTCCCACAAGCACACACTTTTTGGTACAATACTTGTATAGGCAGTGAAACTATCTTATGCAAATGTATCTAAAAGATGGAAATTAACCCCCTTCCACACATACTGAGGATGGAATTTTCGAGTTAAGAACATTTCCTTTTTTCTGATTGTCAAACACTTTTTCAGGTAAGTTGTAACCCCCACCCCCCCAAAAACCCCACAAATTTTCAAAATCGTTGTGCCTATTCAGTACATCTAGTACTTTGTATATCAAATAACTGGAAACATTAAGATTTAAGTGGTTTTAACATTTCTTTTATTAAATATACAACAAAATGTAAAAAAAAATTAGTTAAAATTAAAAAACAAACAAACGAAAAAGCCATTTTTCTTAAATCTCTGAGAGAAAGCTTTTATTTATTGTCATTAAACTTGGTTTCTAAATTCTCCACTATATAAAACATAGGATAATTTTAGGCACGTAGCAACAGGGAGGGGGGCAAGGTGGGGGGGAGGGGGCATTGGAAAAAGTTGGCTCCTACCCACAGCTCTCTTCCCTCACCAAATTTTAAAAGTTGGCTCATACCACCTTCCCTTCTTTCTTTTTTTTAAAGTTTGCTTGTCAATATTTTTCCAGGTAAGTAAAAAAAAATTCTGGTTGGCCCCCCACTTCCAAAAACGATGCTACGTGCCTGAATTTAGTTTTGACACAGTAAAATATTAAATTAAAGTTTTGACAAAGTTCATGTTTTCTATTCAATTCATTTTCAATCGAAAACTGGCCATGCAAATGGGAATTGAAAAGTATAATGTAAATAATATATGACCCAGATTTGTGCATGCAGGGCGAAATACATCCCTTTTTTAATTAGGTTTATTTACAGTGTATCACAATGATTAGTAATTGTACCTTTAGTTTGCAAATTAGAAACAAATTGAATGTGAAGTTGAAATATAGCCTCTGTACAATTCATTTTCTTAGATTGCAGTTCATATTTGATATTTTCAATGTAATAATGCATACTCAAATATTATTTCAAAACAGTTCGATGTTCAAAAATAAATTCTTTGCAAACTTTCTAATTAAACCAATCGAAATACGAATTTCAAAATTCTTCGATTTAAAATTTTCATAGTTATCGAGGCCAATACAATATCAGATTATTTGTTATAAATTTATATTTTTTAAACCGCTCCCTTAGAAAAGTCCGCCTTTAAATGTCTGAAGTCCGAAGTCCGTTGTTTGCTGTACGCTATTTCGCAAATGTCCATTTATATACAATATTTTATGACATAAAACGTTGCTTTGCAACCCATAATGATATTGCTATCATAAAGCGGCTTTTCATCATTAGTGATTGTAAGAAAGCCTGTCCATTTCTCTATCGAGGAAATGTCAACATGATCTTTTAAATGAATAAGAACGATTTTTAAAAATGAAAGACACTGCTTTCCTTATAAACTACCATTGTCTTTAAAATATTGTTGCATTTACAACCAGTCAATGCATACAAGATGCTCAACACGATATCACGTTGAATGAAGATTCTCTATTGTAGCCTTCATCACACCACATATTTAACTCAAAGATTTGAACAAAATTAACCATATATGTGAAAATTATTTTATTGTCGAGGTTTTGTTTCGCGAGACTATAATCGGATGTGTGGAAGAGGTTAATAAATATATTTTATCTTTATTGAACGTGATATTTTTTTGCGAATTTTCAAGATCATCGATTAGGCATTGCAGACGTGCCCTAGTATCATTATCAGTATAATAATAATCGCTTTATCCTATTTATCTTTTCTCTTTTATTAATTAGAATTTCCAGAGAATGAATGCAACTACTCACTTACAATAAGTTTCAAAGGAACCACTGGGCAAAGACCGACAACTCTAAGAAGCATGCTTATTTTCCAACAAAACAAAGATTCACGATCTTTCAGATCATTACATGAACTTGCACTGAGGTTAAAGCGACTACAAATAGAATGATATAGAAGTAAAGATTTGTTCCAGCTTTCAGCTGCTAAATATATTTTGTAAGATAAAAAAACAAGGTAAAGTATGCAATAAACATTTTTTATATGTATATCAAAACAGGTTTTGATTTCAGTATACAAAAGTGTATAAACTGTTTATAAATATGAAATGCAGATGTATTAATTCTACTGGTTAAAAGCGAATTCTTTTTTTAGAACGTATAATGTATCATATGTATTTGGGTGTTTATGTTTAAACCAATTTCACGTTTTCAACATTAGTTAAAAGGGAGGTATGTTCAATGCACGATGTTTTATTGATATTGTCGACATTACTGTAAAATACAATTCCTCCTTATTTATACAACTCGGCCTTATTCAACTAACATTGTAAACTATTTCTACAACCCACTGTTGGATGACATTGAATTGACATCGTGTCAACATTGGAGTTTCTTACTTTCATAACATATTCAATATGAAAATTTTGGATTATACGTTTGTTCATCTTTGTTGCAATGTTTAATAATACTGAGTCGATTTCTTGTTAACATAATCAACAACAATGTAGATGATGTAAACAGAGGCCCATTGACCTTATCCTCACCAGAGTGCCATGCAACAACCTTACAAAAATTTAATTTGATTCGTGTTTTAAAAGGAAGGCCATGGAATTCTCAATTTTGAAAGAGGTACCATTGATATAACTACACTAATAATACTTATACTTACTTTGGTTACTTAATACCAAGAAGAAGGTCAGAGGAAGAAAGAAAAAATGTATTTCCACTATATAATCAGACAAGCCTTACCCATAGGACCCATTCACTTTGTGTCTACATATTACAAAATTTTCAAAAAGGCACCTTCGCTCAACATATATTGTTTTCAGAATATGTACCCCCTCCCCGTTTCCTCTGACCTAGGAGCCATGAAATCCATCACTTTAGAATACGCACTTTTCTTTACCATACATATGAATTTACATCATTGGAATTGTACTCAGGAGCAGATGAGAATATTTTATAAGAATTAATGCATTTCCACCATATAATCAATAGAGCCCCCACCCTAACACCAGAACCCCTGACCCAGGGGTCTTTAAATTCACATTTCTGGGAGAGGCACATTTTTCGTCATATCGATATACAAATTTCATTGCCTTAATACCCAGGACCAGAGCAGAAGAAGTTTTTTTTTTAAATGATATATTTTTCCTCTATATTATCAAAAGAGCCTCGCCCTAGCACAAGAACCATTGACTCTGAGGCCAGGAATTGAAAAATTTTGGTAAGGCATTTTTAAAGTTTACATTGATGTTTGTGATTTTAGCACAATCCCTCAGGCCCAGAAATACAAAGACCATGAAATTCAAAATATATATTCCCCTTTAACCATAGATGCCACTGTGGAAAGTGATTGGTTGAGCAGTTTTAGAGATGAATATGAAAAAGTTTAAATTGTTACACAAATTGAAAGATGACAAACATCAAAAGATAAATAGCAATAGGTCACCTGAGTGACAGGTGACGTATAAAGAAGTGTTCGATGTACCAAATATTGCCACAAGTGGTGTTTGCAAAGTTATTGTTTCCAAGAAAAAAATCAGAAAAGGGTGGAAGGAGTTTACATCAACCATACGTCCGTTGCCTATGTTGATCAAAGTTATTTTGATGAATTTCCAGATATGTTAAAAGGCTGAAGCAATATTCACTTAGATGTAAATATTTGCCCTTTATTGGAAATTTGATTTTAAAAATTTCATTATAAGAACCTTTTTGATATGTATACCTAGTATTTCCCACTGGGTGAAATAAGTAGTTACCCCTTATGCAAAATTTTATGGTAACCACATGGAAACATCAAGTTTACATCATATTTCCCAGTGGAAACTACTCCGCTCTATGTAAACAACATACCTGGTACCGACAATTTTCTAACATTTTAAGAACATACCCAAAATCGACATTTTTCTTTTGGGAAGAAAAATCAAGTACAAACTATAAAAAAGTTTTTGACTGGATAATTATTTCTGAAATTCTTCCACCAATTTTCGTTTATATGATAAGTTTTGATTCTGCAATGTCAATTAAGCTTCTGTTTTATAACACAGTAATATAAAAACATCATTAATTGCAATGATCAATAGTTTCTCTTAGAAACGCGTTACAGTACTTGTAGGCTGTTATTCTGCCCTGAAATATTTTATATTGATCACGATTTATGCATAAAACTTACTTTTATAATTTTTTATTATCAAATTGTGACAAATATAGCAAATATTTGCGAAAGTCCGGAGATTTTTTTTATTTTAGGTTAAAAATTTTAATGTTGTAGTTGTATCAACATTAAAAGGGCATGGACACAGTTTCAACTGATTTTTTTAAATCCAATTTTAATGTTTACAATTCCTACCCAAGGCATCATCTATTGATTAGCAAAAATTTGAACATCATTTGTTGATCAACAAACAAGAAACAGAATTTAAAATTCTTCATAATGTAAACAAGGCCCGAATCTTGTTTTTGTTTACATATAGCAAATATCAAATTTATAACAAAATGATGTTCAGCAAATCACTAGTAACTGTCGAATCGTATTTAAAATTATTTTTTATGTGAATTATCTACTTTGAACGAACATATATTAGTATATTAACCAGTGTAAACAAAAACATGACACTAGCCTTGTTTACATAACAAAGGTTTGGAGCTCTAAATCTGTCTAGATTCGGGACAACTGGTGTTCAAATTTTTAATTAAGAAATAAGTAACAAATTCATAAACTTCAATGGGAATTGAAGTGGGTCGATAACGTGATCAAATCCTGTGAAGGCCAAAGGCTTTCTCAGAAGCTTTGATCACGTACCAACCCACTTCAATTCCCATTGAAGTTTATAAACTTGTTATTTATTACTTATATATACATTGGAGACAGACAATTGAATATTTTCGAATTTGAATTGCACTAACCGTCCGTCGTAGATTTTGAAAAATGACGCAAGGTGTAAATCGGCTTGCATGGCGGTGTCATGTTGTAAATTTTGAATTTACTGGGTGGCAGTAAATACAAAATTTACAACATAAGTTGTCATGTTGTAAATTTTGTATTTACTGCCACCCGGTAAATTCAAAATTTACAACATGACAGCGGTTACGCTTCGAATTCATTAGGCTAAGGAACTATTTCGAAGGGAATATTTTGTGAAAGGCTACTTGTGATCAGTAATAGTGAACAGATTGTTATCTGGGAATATTTTTATTCGTGAATAATGATAATTGATGCTGAAAAAATACAAGAAACACGTCCGAAGTTTGATGATAAAAAGTTGGAGGAATTTCGTTCGCCGGAAAGGGATGGGTAGATCCGATGGATTGAGACATTTGTCCGAGCCAGTTAATTTGCAATTTGATCAAAACATTCTACGGTTTCAGTAACTAAAACCATACTTATCGTAAAACATTAATAAACACGGAGACACTGGCGACAGGTTTACAATGAACTTCGAAAACGCCGAGGTGTTTGGCAGCTGTTTATGGCATGATTGCAATGATGTTTTTCAACAGATTTACACATTTATAATCGTGAGTAAAATTTAAAGATAAAATAAAAGTTTATCATGAAAATTTTACCAAGGGTCTACCCCAAAAAATAAGGATGAACGTCTGTGCAGCTGACAAAAATGAAGAAAAATATAAAAAAAAAAACAAAAGACATAAAACGCTAGGCTCCTAGTTTTCTCTATGTATACAGGTTAAATCGATAGCCACAAAACTGTATGAAATACTTGTTTAGATTTTAAATAAAATGATTATCATTTTACTTGCTTATTTTGTTCATTTTTATACATGAAAAGCAAGTAGAGCAGGTCATTTTATAAATTATGTACCGGTAGATATTGTTGCGCCGTGTGATTAGGTCACGTATTGACCTCTGACCTCTGAAAAACTTCATACAGAATTGAAGATATTTTCTCTCTGTATGTTTATATAATGGAGAAATACCACAAATGTATATATTGATCATTAAAAGACCCTTATATAATAATTGTATAATGGAAAAATAAATTTTGAAATTTTAGCTGAAACGGTGCCCATGCCCCTTTTAATAATCCTATAATCAAACTTTTATATTTGTCACAGGTGGTGAAAAATCAAGTCTCAACCGGGACTCGAACCCAGGGCGCCAGCGCTCTAAACACTGAGCTATTGAGACCCGATATATTGACTGACTTTCACGCACCTGTGAACCCGGTGACATCTTCTCCCTCTTTGTAGAAATTCGTTCTTGATTTCTATATATGAGTTAAGAAAATGCGTGAAGCATATCGCAAGGGAACAGTGGGTTATTTTCGTTGGGCGCCAAATGTCACAGGTGGTGAAAAATCAAGTCTCAACCGGGACTCTGGCGTGCCGTGCCAGCGCTCTAACCACTGAGCTATTGAGACCCGATATATTGACCGACTTTCACGCACCTGTGAATCCGGTGACATATTTATTTTCTGAATATTCATGATATTTGAACAATAAACCTGTTTAATTTAAATAAGTGCTTAGTACTTTTAAATAAGATAACTGCTCATTAGATTTTAAGTTACGAAAATTTAACAGTGTCAAAAAGGAATGTAATGGTTCCAGTTTTTGTATTGAGCCTTAATTAAGCATTGTTTTGAATATTGATTATATACTTGACAAAAAAAAATCTAAAGAATTTTTTCATAAACATCTTACCTCCATAAGAAGAAAAAAAGAAAAACGCTCACAATTTTAAGTTATTTTCCTTAAGCTTTATCTGCGTAACAATGAATGTTATGTTCACTTAAGCATGGTTCTTTTTACATTCTCTCTCTCTCTCTCTCTCTCTCTCTCTCTCTCCGCAAAACTGATTCTTTACAACTATTAAAAGATGACTGGTCTCATATTCGGTTCATCTTCTTAAATGTTGTCCAGAAATGTTTGATTAAAAATAACAAGCATTTTTTTCTCTCAAAGTGCTTCACTTATTTTATCTACATTAAACAATACATTTCAACTGAATAGCTTGTGATCATCAAATATGCTTCATTTCCATTATCTATATAAAACAGCAAAGAATTCCATTACCATTGCTTCTGATCATTGCCTCATCTCTTTTATCTACATAAAACAGTCAGTGGTTAATTTCCCAAGTGTGTCGTATTTGCTATCATTCCCATATAAACCACATTATGTACCTAAGACATAAAAGAATTCATGTTATGTGTGTTATCTTTTGACCTTTTGTTGGTCATTTCTGATATACTCCTCTTAATTCGATTACTTTTGGGATTTATCCGAACGTGTGTATATGTATCCTTTAAAAGTCTGGAAAAAGCACAGAATTATAGTAGTAAGATCACCTCAACATTGAAAGGATGGTGTTTTTTGTTCTCTTTGTAATTTTTTTTCAGTTTCACAAGCTAGGACAGATTCCTTGATAACAAACCCTTATGATCAGAACACTACGTCTTTAATAATTAATCAGCGTGACGTAAACGAAATTGACGTTCTACGTCAGCTCATTAATCAGGAGACCCTCATCCGGGTATCCGTGGTCAGGGAGGTAAGGGCAGCAGCGGACGATATTAGTTCTCTGAAGAGGAGCCTTGCGTCTACAAAAGGAGTGGTCCCCACTTTACATCAAACATTAGAATCACTGAAAAAGCAGGACAACTCTCTAAAGAAGACAATAGAAACATTTCAAAGACAGGCTGATTCAATGTCAGGGCAACTCTTTACAGCGGAAGATAGAAGCATTACAAAGACAGGTTGATTCACTTAGTCTTGGCACCTCTTTACAACAGAAAGTAAATACATTAGAAAGACAGCTGAGTTCATTGACACAGGACAACACATTACAGTGGAAGATGGAAGCATTACAAAGACAAGTTGATTTTATGAGGCGGGAAAACATATTTATTACCAAAAATCAAAATACGATTCAGGAATCTGATGAGATGTTTGAGATTCTCATGGAAAATATAAGCAGAATCCACGATGATTTAAAAACCAGTATACTGCAAAGCATTAAGAAAGGTAACTCTTTCTCTCTCTTTCTCTCTTAAGATATTTTATGTTCCAATATCTGTAAATTTTATTTACGTATTCCTTTTCCTTTCAGATTTAAACATAAATAAAGATTGTAAAGACCTCTATATCAATGGTAATACAAAATCTGGTGTTTATGAGATATATCCATTTGGTATTAAAAGCAAGATCAGTGTGTTCTGTGACATGGTGACAGAAGGGGGAGGATGGACAGTAAACTCTCTCTCTCTCTCTCTCTCTCTCTCTCTTTCTCTCTTAGACTTTTAATATCAAACCTTCTTTAAATTTATCATTTTTTGTTAAATACAAATTGGTGTGGATTTTTCATGCCTATGAAATTAAAGTAAAACTAAAAGTATGATTAAGATTCTTAAAGTAAATACATTGTATACAATAATTCTTAATGAGTAGAGGCATATGAGTAATGCAAATCAAATATAAACAAAGCATAATGAGCAGTAGAATTTTTATATGAAATTAAGAGAACAAACATCATCAGAAAAAGTGTATTTGTTATTCTCCAATACTATTTGTTTCTGTTTTAATCATAAAGAAAAAAATGATAAATTAAATACCGGGTAATCATTCGATTAAGCAGTAATTCACCCAAGCAGATCTCTATGTGTTGTTGTGCATTCTTTAAATCCTTTAAAATGAGCATGAACAATACAAATGCCAATACTTTATTAATCCATCTTTATGTTTAGGCAATTCAGAAACGAAGGGGCGGATCAATGTCATTCAACAAAAGGTGGGCGGAATATAAAGCAGGTTTTGGAAATCCTAGTGAAACCTACTGGATTGGTAAATATTTACATGTAGTTAGATCTATTCTTAAGGAATGACCATATGTTTATTTTTTTTTATTTATAAACTTGTTTATTTTACTTACAGTACCGACCAGACCCAACCTGACACATAGCAGTCCCAGAGCAGTCCCGGGGACTGCTTTCTGGGACTGCTAAAGCAGTCCCACAGCGGTCCCAGAGCAGTCCCATAGCGGTCCCAGAGCAGTCCCACAGCAGTCCCAGAGCGGTCCCAGCAGTCCCAGCGGTCCCAGAGAGCAGTCCCAGCAGTCCCAGAAAGTAGTCCCAGCAGTCCCAGTGGGCGGGGTTTATTAATTTAATGGGCGGAGCTAACTCAGAAATGAGATTTGCAATAAACAATAGCACTATAAAAGGCAGTAGAAAATGATTCTTGGTTGTATGCCAGGAATCCTCACATGTATGCGGAGGTCATTTATGAACAGTACGCGCATAGAAACAAATTGAATTAATATTTATGGAAGGAAGAAGCTTCACGCGTACATGTACATGTATGAATTAAACTGAATATGAATATTTAATCACAATTATCGGGTCTATTAATAATTCTGAATCAATTTTTTATTATCTGTGATTAATACTCTTTCCCATATTTATTTTTTATACAGAAAAGTAAACGTGAATTAATTATTTTCCACCAGTAAGAATTAGGTTTAATTAGATCTCATCGTAATATGGCAAATTTCCATACCATCGGGATACTCAAAAGGAATTTTGCCAAGAATTATTTTTCAGTCATGATTATTTTTACTGACATATCAATTTAATTATTTATTTTCCACCAGTAAGAATTAGGTTTAATTAGATCTCATCGTAATATGGCAAATTTCCATACCATCGGGATACTCAAAAGGAATTTTGCCAAGAATTATTTTTCAGTCATGATTATTTTTACTGACATGTCAATTTAATTATCATTAATTTCTCTATCTCATGACACTCAGTTTTAAGTGTTTTATTTGTAAATGTTAAAGTGTAAATCTGTAAATCACCAGAATGGAACCCTTAGATTATGTTCAAAATTAATTAACCCTCAAAGAAATTCATACACATTTCATTTATCAATTCTATTTTTACATACATGTACCGGTAGATTGAAATTAGGGTCATTGTTGACCAGCATGTTCAATGATGCGAAACGCTGATACGTACACCCAAATAACATGCACTGAATTTCTGCCCTAAGGCGATTGAATCCACGGGTGTTGATACCATTTAACAAACATTAATCGGCCAGCTAAACACAAGCAAAGAAAACAAAAAATAAATCACAATTCCCGGTATTTTCAACTGTTTATTTATAAAAAAAAATCTTCTCTTTTGATAACTTGTAAATAAATTAAAAACTACGAGTAATTCATAAATAAATTTCCCAATGATTATTCACATTGTTTAAATTATAGAAGAATGGTAGCATAATTTTATTTCCTGGACATTTAATAAATTGTTATGCTTTATTTGAGGGTTGTATTGAATATTTTTTTTAGCATGGTACTTGTAAAACATTCAGCTTTTCAAATCAAAATCCTATATCTAACTGTAATGATTATTTTTAAATAGTGCCAATGCAAATTTTGAGTGCACATAATTTTACATAAATTTAAAATAGGCCTACTTATAGATATTTTTTCTAATAAACCTGTAGTTTATTTTTAGGGATAAAAATCTTCTCCTGACTTCTTTATTTATTAATTAACTTTATTTAAAAAAATTACTCTAACTACATTTGAGTAAATCTACAGTCTCTGTAAATACTAATTAATTATAATAACCTCTACTTATCAAAAGATTGTAATAAATCCTTTCTTTTTTACTAGTTTAAACTCCTTTCTGTTGCTAGTAAACAAAACAACTGTGAGTCTGCAAATTCATAATACACAAGGGGCGGAGCTATCATGTCACTCAGAACCTTTTTCACACATGAGTGAACAAAGCAGTCCCAGAAAGCAGTCCCAGGGACAGCTGGGACTGCTGGGACCGCTGGGTCTGCTTTTTAGAGCAGTCCCAGAGCAGTCCCACAGCGGTCCCAGAGCAGTCCCACAGCGGTCCCAGAGCAGTCCCACAGCAGTCCCAGAGCAGTCCCAAAGCAGTCCCGGGGACTGCTTTCTGGGACTGCTTGGGTGTCAGGTTGGGTCTGGTCGGTACTGTAAATAGCCTTTCACATGTCATAAATGATGATATATACCCCTTTAATTTAGGTACAAATCGTAGGTAATTGACTTGACATCTCCGGAAAAAATATATTCATTTGTATTTGGCTGTACTGCAGTGATCCTTTTCATTTATTCTAAATATACCCTTACATTACTTTACTGAAGGAAGTGACGTAATTCTTCAGCTGACCAAGGGAAGGAACTCATCGCTCTATGTCTTCATTTCATTACAAAATGGTACAACGTTGTATGAACGTTATCATCAGTTTTCTATTTCTGTCTCTGGTGAATCAGACAACTACACACTTTATCTCGGGGGACCAGCTACGGGGACATTAGGTAAGTAATACATTGTAGTTAATATGTTTGACTACCAATGAGCAGAGAGAGAGACAGACAGAGAGAGAGAGAGAGAGAGTAAGAGAATTCTGATTCGGCAAACAACTTTGTACTCTACTGGATTCTCAGGTAGATGAAAGATTTATCTTGTGACTAGCACTGTACCTTAATGCGATTTCTACCTAGTTTTAAGAGATTATTTAATCCACACTTTCAAGCCCTCTTTTAATTGCTAAGAGGAGATCGTGACTTTTGTACGATTTGTGTCAAACACATTACACTCAAGCAAAATATTTTAGAATATAATACTTATGTTTTTAATAAAATTTCAATCGATCAACTGGTTCACACCAACAAACTTTCATAGAAAATCTTTGCCCGAACAAAAATGAAAACATTTTACTGATCTTTTAGCTAAATAAGCACAGATAATCATGAACTGTGTTTGCATATTTCTTGAACCAAAAAAATCCAACAAAGAAACATACATTTGGATGAATAGCATTTTATTTATCATTTAAATAAGTTCTGTTCATTACAGAGTAGATTTTTGAGTAATAAAGTGTTAGAAAGGCAATTAGAAAAAATAAGGATAAAGTTTATTGATATTAAAATGATGTCCGATCATTATAACAGTAGTCTGAATGTGTTTTCTAAACGATCAATCAATGTCATTTTCAGTGTTATCAGTAACATTAAAACTAGGCAATTGAAAGTGTGCAATTGACCATCAAATATGACTTTTGATTCCTTCTTATTTTAAATGTTATAAATATGACTGATCTGATTTCACATAAATGGCGTAATACTATATCCGTGACCACTGTAGGTGACAGATTATAAATATGGCTGATCTGATTTCACATATAGATGGCGTTATTTAAGGAATCTCTGTCTAATTCGTATAGTATGCCATTGACATCAACAATAGTTAGAAACATGGGATAGTTTATGCATAACAGGCGAAAACTTCCATTTTATGGTGAAATAAAATTGTAGATTTAGACTATAAAAATGTAGACATACATTTAAATTACACGAGGACTCCCATGCCAATAAAAATAGTCCTTGCCCACAAACACAAATGCAGCCGCGCGAGATTTACATGCATAGCTGCCCTCCTTAGCGCCAAACAGAGACCGATGCGTACGAGATTTGCATGCGTATTAGGCCTCCTTGGCTCCTGACCTATCGACCAGCCTAATTTACATTCCGGTAGAATTATCAAGAAATCAACTCTATAATTCTATATCATTGACTTCTGTAGGTGACAGGATGATTAACACGGGAGACTCTGAGGCGGATCTATCGGGGATGTACTTCTCCACCCGAGACAGGGATCATGACGGCTATAGTCGAGGTAACTGTGCCGTGGCCTGGGGAGGGGGAGGCTGGTGGTTTAACTAATGTACCTACGCCTTCCTTAACGGTCCCTGGTCCTCGGGATCCTGGAGGTTCCCTTGGCATCCTACCGTCAATAGTAATAGAGAGATAAAGAAGGCTCTCATGATGATAAAACCTAACTGACAGTGTTATGTGATGATAAAACCTCAATGACTGTGTTATATGATGATAAAACCTCAATGACTGTGTTATGTGATGATAAAACCTCAATGACTGTGTTATATGATGATAAAACCTCAATGACTGTGTTATATGATGATAAAACCTCAATGACTGTGTTATATCTTGTGGTAAGAGATGGTAGAGAGATAAAGGAGACTCTCATGATGATAAAACCTTACTGACTGTGTCACGCATAATATTTGCATACCAACTGCTCTCTTCCTCGATGAACCAGAAGACATAAACTGTATTCATAGGACTATAAACTCAACCGCTTCTGCTATGAATGCAATTGCTCTTCCACACTCGTGTAGTTTAACCTCTACTACACTTATGTACCGTGTTGAGAAGTATATATATGAAATGTTTCGTAAAAGGAATAAATATGTCTTTAATAATATTTTTTGGAAAAAAAACTAATTCAGAACAATTTAAAACTGCTGATTTATATCTTTAAAAATTTTAATTTTGGTCAATGTATTTAATTGTATATTAAAATTTCTTAAAAATTGAAGAAAACTGCCATATTTTAATTTTTTCTTATCATATTTTTGCATATTTGTGCAAAGAAATATAACTCTTCACACGTGGGTGATAATACATTCAAAAAGCAAAATTTCTTTAATTAGTATGTGTATTTCAAGAACGATTTCAGCTCTTTAAGATGAATTTAAAAACTTAAAAAGTCATGGAAAAGCATTTTGGAGTAATAATCATTATTAAAGCATTCTCTTTTTTCATCATAAAGTTAAATTATTGATTTTTGTCAGAGGGTTTCAATAACGTTGATCAATGACGTCACAACTGCATCAAAGCAAAAATTGTTGAGAATGTGACGACGGCACAGCTTGTATCCAGATAAATGTATTTAAGAGGCAAATATTTTATAAATTGTTTGTGATTTTTTTTAGAGAAAAGGTGCAATGATCAGGTATACTAATTTTAGAGCCGTATGTTTTTCTTTACTGAAGACAACAAGCCACATCCTTATGTAAGCCAGGATTTTCTCTGATATTCTTGACAACATCAAAGAATGCAAATATAAGTAATAAACAACGATTATTTAGTGAACATGGCATTATGAATAGCAATAGCTCTGCTGGCATATTTTCCATGATTCGCAAGCGCGCATCATGGAATATGCCAGCAGACCAATTGCTATTCATAACGCCATGTTCACTAAATAACGTTGTTTATTTCTTAAATATTTACATTTGCAAATGTTTTCCTTTATATAACACTACTGAAATCAATGTTTATCTATAACTGTATAATTCCAATCTTCATATAATTTATTGATTCCCTGTGTTTAGATTGGACGAGAACACGTTTAAGAAAAAGTTTACACATCGATAAATTTTTTAATCATAACTACTTTCTTGACCAAGCTTCTATGAGATTAAAAAATACAACATTTCACGCATTGAAGTCATTATCAGGCAAATATAAAATGTGAATAAGTATTTAATGTAAATATAAGTAATAAGGTATCATTTTAAAACATCTATCGGGCTATAAATACGGGTTGGTACGAGATGAAATTCATCATAAAGCCCTTTATGGAATTTGATCTGGTGACAAACCCGTATTTATATCCCAATAGATATTTAAAAATGATATATTATTTCTTAAATGTGTTTCTGATGGGTTATGTGTTGTTTATTTAAGTTAGTTTTTAAGTTTTGTGTGAGTTAATCATGTGAAAATAACATAGATATGTCACGTTGGCATATTTCATGAAAACTATACTCTCAATATTTGAATTTCTCGCTGCCCTATATCGTCACATTTTTATGAACAACGCTGTAGCTCATAGAGTAGTCACGTTAGCGCACGTTTCTCCGTGGATATTTCTACGCGAGAGTTTACACGAAAATGGTTTATCAAATCAATTTCACAGTTGGCTTACTATAAAAACACAGCTAATATAGATATTTAAAATTGTTTATTGAAGTTTTAACATTCAGTCCATTGTGACATCACTTATACATGTATGGATGATGGTGTAAATAATTTAATTATAATAGTTTTATCGACGTTATAATACCAAGTAATGTCTTTATTTATCTTATATTACTATGTAATAATTTTTTTGCAATAGCCCTCTTGTGTCCTAAGAATTATCGTTAATAAATTGTCAGCAGATGGCCGTGTACGTCTACATGTACGTGTAGCCAGGGAAATGCTGTAATTTACTGCGATTTACTTCTTCAGTTTTGTATACCATGTAGTTATACAAATTGTATACAACATGTAGATTCAAAAGTACACGTAAGAGCTTGTATCTTCTTAAAATCAGGAGTATAGAAGACTATTTGTAAAGATTGCATTAATTTTAGTGCTTTTGCTCAACCCTCAGGCTCCAGGGGGTGGGGGGGGGGGGGCAGGGACGATGAAATTCTCAATTTTTGTTTCCCTTCACCTACAGATGCTTTGTGCTAAAAATCGTTGAAATTGGTTGAGTGGTAGCAGAGAAGAAGCTGAAAATGTTCAAATGTTAACACACGGCGCACGACGACGGACAACAATGGATAGCAATAGGTCACCAAAGTTTATCTCAGGTGACCTAAAAAAGATTATGACGTACAAGTAGCACACGGTTACGTCATCATAAAGCTGTAATAGCATGTAAGTAAGAGATGGGGAAACATTGAAATTGGAGAAAAATTGTCTTTTTTATACAACAGTTAGCATAACACTAATATCCAATACCGCAAAAGCATTATTAGTCCCCTACCGGAGGGGTCTTTAGGTTTCCTCTGAGTCTGTCAGTCCATCTGTCTGTCCGTCAGTCCGTCTAGCTGAACTTCAGTCGGTCTGTAAGTCTGTCCCACTTGGATTCCCCCACTTTCTGAGCTGATTTTTGGTATGTGAGTGTATCTTGATGAGTTACAGATCAATTTAGAATTTCATCCCTCGTCATTGATTTTTGAAGGAATTATGACATTTTTAATTTTAATTTTTACAATGGGGATTACGATGGGGTTCGTGATGCACAAAATTAATATCCCAAACGAGCTGCTATCTTAAAGAAGAAAGGCGAACCCGGTAGGGGGACATGTATTGCTTATGCAATACTCTCCGAATGCTTGTTCTTTTTGTACATATATAATAAAGTACAGGTATCAAAGTTTTTATAGCTTATTTTATAATTTATCTTGTGGTATTATAAAATACAAGAATAATAATGAAACATATGCTTTTCTCTGATATGCGCCAAGGATTTTTATGACTAGTCAGACAATCATAAAGAAGAACAGTTACTTTCATTTAGAGAACATTGTTGTCATGGTTACCAAAAAGAGGGAATGTTTAAAGACTGCTTCTTAAGAAATGTTACATTTTCAACAAAACTTATGGGGTGAGGGGGGAGGAGGGGCATTGTTGGCATTTCTTCTTTTTCGATTGTTATGTGTGAAATTCATGTCGTCAGATTCATCTTGGAAATTATGGAAAATATAAACGTCTTTACTACTGTTCTCTTAAGATAACCAATGCGTTTTCATAAGATTTAATATCAAGTCTTTAAATACACCAGTAAGACTTTATCTTTATTCAATAGATTTTTATTCTGAAGGAAAGATGATACAAATTTTTGTCTGCTGTTTTAGTAGTAAAATAAATAATGTGAACCGGATAGATTTTTTTTCAAAGTTTATACTGATAATTACGGTAGGTTGAAGAAAGATGGATTTACATGTATTAACATCATAGGAAGTATAAAAGTTTTTTTTAATTTTATAACTATATTATATGAATCTCCTGGTTCAAGTTGAACAATCTGAGAATATACAGCATCCCTTCATATGTAATTTAAAACACGTTATGATAAAATGAAGATTTAAAAGACGGCCACAAATAGAGTGTTGCAAATTTTAAATCCTTAGATTGAGTAAGACGGGCAAGATACATCTGATTTTGACTTAATCTTGATTTCTCTCAACCCTTGTTCTAAAATATATCTAGCTTAGTCAGATTTAAATTACCGTATTACATGTATGTCTTTTCATGGGAGTTATTATTACCATACTTTGCCCGTAGGCTGCCTCTATGTCAGACAGGATTAGATTCATTTATTTTAACTTCTTCCTTACCGAAAGGTGTGATCCTGACTTGTCTATTTTAATTTTTAAGGATTAATAAAAAAAATTATTTCTTGGATTAATAAGATTTCTTTTTACCTTTTTGCACAAGAATATGAAGCAATCACACGAGAACACTAAAACCTAACATTTATCCAGAAGATATCATATGTACTTTGTAGAATCTAAGGTAATTCGGACTAATTCCACCCTAACAATTCTAATGGTTCAAAGAACATAAACTACATTTATTTTCCAATAATGACAGAAGATGTATAGGTCGCCATATTATTTAAGATGAGAGACATAAATAAACTGAAGTATATGTCAACAAAAGAATTGCACATTTTTTTGTGAACAGTATTATGAAAAATATGTAAAAACTGGTTAAAATGCATAATTTTGATGCTGATTTTTCCTAAATACTTCCTACATATAAGATACTTTTGAATTGTGAATATCGGGGAAACTATTTTACATTAGAAGTACAATAAAACAAATGCCTGAATGAAGAGGCCTGAGAAGGAGTTATTGGCCTTCTCAACATTTTCAAAAATTGAATAATGGATTAAATTAAAAAATATGCATTTTCAAAATTCTTTCATTTTACAATATTTATCAGTACACCTATTGGCTAGCATTCCTCCAAAAGATATTGTTATATCAGGTATGAATTTAAACAAATGACAGTTTTTGCAAAAACCTATGACATCATAGGAGAGTAGGATTACCTTAAATGCCCTAATTTCTTCTATATGTAGGGTAGTGTCCCTAACAAAGAAAGTACTACAGTTAACTACTGTGTTTTTAGTTAACTATAATATATCAAAGTACGTGTATAGTCAATCAAAGAATTATTTCTATGAATTCTAAATAGATGTACATATATTATTTAATTCCAACACGTAATTTATTTTTAAAAAGTATTGAAAAGAAGAATTTCGTGTGTTTTATGTATTGCATATTCTTTTAACAATTATATCATTGATGTGTTATATCAGAAAATTTAAGGCTCCAAATCTTCATAAAGTTCTAAAGTAAAGTTTCATAGTTAATCAAGGTATTTACTATAGTTAACTACAGTTCACTATTACAGTTAACTGTAGTAAAATATAATTGACTATAGTAATTTTTTGTTAGAGGTTTAAGAACGACTTTATATTTTAAATTGTACTTGATCTGCAATTCAACGATGGATCTGAATATTGGTTTTCAAAATCCGGGTTAGAATAGGTCCTCAGTACCCCCTTGCTTGTCGTAAAAGGCGACTAAATGGGGCGGTTCTTCGGATGAGACCGTATAAACCGAGGCCCCGTGTCACAGCAGGTGTGGCACGATAAAGATCCATCCCTGCTCAATGGCCCTGAGTGCCGAGCATAGGCCTAAATTTGCAGCCCTTCACCGGCAATGGTGACGTCTCCACATCAGTGAAATATTCTGAAGAGGGACGTTAAACAGTATACAATCAATCAATCAAAATTTCAATGACAGATGTTCCTATGTTATTTAAGACCGTCTTTAAAAAATACGTTGGTTGCCCTCTAACAATTCACAGTCTAAAAATAGTCATTTCAATATATATACATATTTTTTCTTTCTCTTCTTCATTATCACCTGAACAATATAGTGAAACCTACTGGTATCTTCCATCATAATTCATGTTTTTGTATCCTGAGTCACGAGAGGCCAAGCAAATATTATTTTAAAGATGGGCTAAGTAACATGTAATACATTCATCTTTCTGCTAAGTTTTGCAAAAAAGTATGTATACGTCCTTACCTTTTAACTGTTTATTTTACACCAAAATCTGAATATTTAAGTCAGAAAAATACAGGTATATCGATTAATGTTCGAGTAGGATGAAGATATAGACCATATAAATGATATTTCAATAACTGTGATTGACTTACATTTGTATATTTACTTTGTTCTCTGAATTCATCTAATTGCATTTTTCAAACTTTTAAAGTTTCAATGAATTATCAAAGAAACCAAAGAAACTACAGCCATTATCAAAAGACTGCTCTTCATTCCTCGCCCACTGTTTATCACTTTCGTTTTCTTTCTCTGGACAACTGCAAAGAAAAACAATTGATTATTTACTTAAAAAACAACGGCCAATGTTTCATTACGTATATTCAAACTATCAAGACAGACTCTTATATTCTAGTTACGTAAAGAAGAAATATGGAACTGAAACAAACTGCAACAATTCCTCTTTCGTGATTCAAACTATTTTTTTTTAAATCTACTTGTAAACACAGATACAATTCAAATTTATGATTCATTTATGTTCTTGTATATTCTGCTAGTAAGTACTAGATTACAGTCTGTCACAATGTAGAGATGTTGTGAGATGCGGTGTATTTGTTTTGTTTCATCATGTATGTAATTAGTAACATTAAGAGACTTCTCATATATTCCAGAGTGGTCAACATGTATGGTCATTTTTTTTAGAACATTCTTGAATTTTGTGTATGTCCGGAATGTTCCAGAAATATCATGCATTAACAACTTCAAGAAACTTTCTAGATTTATGATAATGTATAAATACCCTGTCATTTGTAAGCATAAAAAAGATTATTTTGATAAGTAACATTAGTGTACAAGTAAGACTTTCGTACAAAGAGACTGAGATTTAATTTTATCTCTGGGACATTGCGTGCAGTAACAGACAATGTACTGTGTAGTATGTTTGTATATATTCATACTGTAAGTTTGTACTTATTGATTTTTATATATTACTGTAAATAAATTATTGTTAAGTGTAAACTGTGTGATTCATCTTTGCTGGTATTTAGGGTTATTCTGACCCATAACACTGTAATTTCATTAATGTCAAAATTCTATAAAATTCCTTACGTTGACTTCGGTGGGTTAATTCAAGTGTATACATAATTTTTTTTATGCAATGTGTACGTTTCCATCCTCCATATTACATTATTGACTGGACTTTTCTAAGTTAGCCTTCAGTTAAATTTTAATATACAGTGAATTCATAAAATTTCTTGATGGTTCAATTTTCGCGGAATTCCTTTACAACTCTCATTCACAAATAAATCCTCGACGAAATAATAAATAATAATATTATATATAATATTATTTCATAATACAGTGGACCCTCATTTATCCGGACACTTTGGTTCTCAGTCAATTTGTCCGGATATGTGAAGCATCCGGATATCTGAATCACCATTTAAACAAGACAATATAACATTTAAAAATTTTGTTCCATTGAAAAATCGTCCGGATACTGAAGCATCCGGATATCTGGCGTCCGGATATCTGAAGGTGCACTGTATAATAAATTTGTAATGGTAATATTTCTTTCTGTAGGTATATTGAGTTATCATCTTTTATTGTTTGACGTCGAGTCGGAAATATTTCATTTAATCTTTGAAAGGAAAAATAAATACACGAATCACGCCCCCGTAAAGCTGTAAATTGCATTCTTGGCGGAATAGGAGGGGGAGGTGCTGAGTCGAAAATATACATCAGATATAATAAAATAATTTTTGGTTGTGGACTCCTAAACCTGCTCCAAACTGGTCGCCCCGACGTTTTCAAGATTCCTTGATCCGCCACTGGCAATGGCCCCTAAGAATTGAAATGATTCCACAGTATGAAAAAGAAAGCAAATATTTACCACAACCCCAGGCCTGTCGTATTTGTGAATATTGATGAATCCTGGCTTGTTCTATGTTGTAAAAATTACGACTTCCAGGGTCTTTGGATGTGGAAGCGCAGTTTCGCATTACTCTCGTGATGCATATAATACGGTATGCCGTTCCAATGTAACAGATATACATTTATTACAAATTGACCAGTACTTATCACAGCTATATTGCATTCAATATTACGTCATATGGAGAAATGCAGTTTAGTCATGAGTTTGCAATCACGTAATTTCTTTTCTCATTAATATTCATGAGGTTCTGTATATAAACTCAAAATTCCTTTTCTTTAATATGTTATACAAAAATAATAGCATGCTGTTTCGTTTTATTTTCTTTCTTTTCAATCAGGCCCCTCAGTCTGTCATTCAGTTGAATTTTGGGTCATTCATTACTGACGTCTCATGATACAGTTTTACTGAAAATACGTAGAATGTTCTGTCATCAGCTTTTAGTAAAATATCCATGGACGTCTTGAACATACAAGTGAGTTACGTGTCATTCTTCTTAAGTATTGCTTACAAAATCCGAAAATGGTTTTCGTGGTTTTTTCCTAATAATTGTAGTAAAATTATATTTTCAGACCAGTATGGATTACAGATAATGTTAATTTTGTATCAAAATCACTGCATGATATTTAAGAGCTGCGCAATTCCAAAGCCATGCACACTCGAATTAGACTTGGCCTCGTTAATATGTAAAAAAAAAAAAGAAAAAAAGGTAGTGTCGGTGGTCCCCTGGGGCAAATATGACTTTTTATCTGGCCTAGGTGGGTTTTGCAAGCTTTTCACAAAGGTTTTCATTTTCATTGAGTCTGGTCAGCTGTTGGAGAGTCTGCGGATGCTGTTGTCTCTGCGACTGTGCCTGTCCGTTTTATCCAATGCATGCTCGACGCGGTTTATATCTGGTAGTTAAGATGACCAAGGCAGATCATGATGTCATAGATTCGTAAGAATGCTGTTTTCAAAAGATTTGACAATGGCCGTGTAATGTCAGATTTAATTATGGATCTAGGATTCTACAGAACTCGAAAGTCATATGCAGGTAGAAATTCCTTGAAATACTATTTTTTGCTGGCAAAATCCTTGTAATTTGAACCGAATCAGTCCTAGTTGTATAAGATACTGGTTTTTCACATCGCTACAGTACCTTCACCAAACTTATCAATGTTCCAGAATCAGATTTCTGTCAAACGCTCACCATGAAGCTCATGTAGTCTGACTCTTAAAGGAGGCTTTGAGAACAAGTATTCTGAACTCGCGCTTGTAGGTACTGTTCAGCGGTGATTTTGAACAATTGCATGGATATATCGTCGGGCATTTATTCCAGAAAGTGTTTTTTTGGTCTTAAAATCTAGGGTCGGGACTTTAACATATAGGAAAAAGATTTTAGTTAAAATTGGGAAAATATCACAATTTCCATTTTTTCTTAACAAATTCAAAGAAGAGCAATTTCTTTCTTTGCAAGGCATTTATTGACTTTAACTTTAATAAATCTTTTTTTGAAAATCAGCTTAACAAGTTTACTGTTTTATATAATTTAAGTTTAATTTCTTTCTATGGTAATGAGAATTAAGATACATAAATGTCATTTTCCGAATTGTCTTTTGGGAAATTACATGTAGGGAGAAACACACACCTTTTACAACTGGTGGCTATTGATCTTGATCTTTACGTGTTTAAGGAAATATTTCTCTTCTTTCCAGCATTGAGCAATCAACAACTGTTCATTTCCTATTTGATAAAAAAATATTTTCAAGCTTAAATTTTCCCACGTCCTTACTCTTTTCAATTAAAAGTTCTCTACAGATAAAAAGCGATTGTTTTAATTTTCTGCTATCTGGAAAAAAATCAAAACTAGAAGTCAGGGTAGGGAAGTTGAATAAATGTACAGGTTGATATAAGAATATTTCCAATATTTTGAATAAAAGGTTGCTATATATTGCCAAATTGGACTGTTGAAAAATATACTCCCAACGTGCACAGAAAAAGGTTGTTTATTGCTCATTATTTACTTTACGGGATCTGTTACTTTTTGATTAATCATTAAAATAAACAACCATAAACCTTCAGTTTTTGCAGCTAGAAGTTAATAGCGATTCAATTATAATAAATGTGACATAGAAACAGAAGGAAATATGATTTTTAAAGACAAATTACATTTGTACACAAGGCGGGGCCTTTACAACCCCTCCCCGCGTAAAAAAAATTGATGTAAAAAAAATTTAAGAAAAATCTCGTTACTGTGACTGACCATGAGTTCAAAGAATCTGAGTATCTGGAGTTACTCTGATGCTCTTATGAGGCAACATCTTTGAAAAAAAAAAGTAATGCTTAAGTATAAATGATCTAAAAATATTCAAGTCATCTCCTAAGGTGTTTTATCATTTTAAAGTACATGGATATATGGAAAATCTATAATAAATTTTATATCTGTGCTGACTTAGAAAAGATACATAATTCCAACTAAAAGAACAAGACCTATTCTGGAAAAAGAGTAAAGATCGTAGAGAGAAAGGAAAAATAATCTGCAAAGTTCTCAGACCATTGTAGACTTTCTTTGTTCTGGATTTGGTTTATCCTTATTTTTCATTAAGCAGGTTCTTCTCTGATTTCTGACTAGATGAACTATTCATTGTGTATTTCATTAAATCTTTTAAATATTTAGATGTTAGAGATATTAAAGATAATATTTTTCCTTTCTCACCATAATTGTACAACTTTGAAAAGATGAGGTAAACTGAGTTTGAAATGAGGCAGGGGGCATATTTTTGGCGGAATGGTGGCGTATAAAAATACATGTATCTTTTCTGAATGTCAAAATTATAAAATGTTATTATTGAATTCTGTTAAAATATTTACACAATCAAAGATTTGAAGAATTTTTCAAATGTTACTCAGATTAATAATAGGAGACATAAGTTTTAAAATTATGAATAAATATGATTTTCTAAACAAAATACAATTGTGTTAGCTGTTAAAATCTTCTAATCAAGTACAGATTTTAGTCAACAATTCGCAGAAAGTGGGTTTTTTTTTCTCTCAAAGTAAACGATCATAACTTCTTGCTTTTGTATCATTTTATATCTCCATATAACTTTTTGACAATATGTAAAAATAAGAAAAACTTAAGTATAAGACACATAAAAACAAATAACTAAATATCCTAAGACGTAAGAAATATAGAAAAAATTAGCCCAAATCTATTTTGATTAAAGTATGTTTGTAAAATTGTTAATAGCATCCTCTTACGTGATTGTGCACTTTATATTAGCATTATATAGAAGGTTCATTGTGCTTTGAAAGTGCCTGAAAAGTGCAGGAGTATGGAAAAACGGTATATGTGTGACTTTGTGATAGAAATAGGAAATGGTATATGTATGTGTTAAAATGCGAAAATGCGGGGAAAGGGGTGAAATTAAATGTCTTACTGAATGAAAAATTAACTCATCAATTCAGAAGTCTTTTTTTCAGCCCTTCTTAAATTGATCTACTGTGTTAGTTTTTGTCTATATTCTTTTTCAGGCCAAGTGAAATTAAAACTTTCAAAGAGTATTGATTCATTAAGAATGAAGAACCATTGTATATTTGTAGAAATTCTAAGAGATTAAAACGACTTTTATGTTTTGAGAATTATCTTCCTTTATCTTCTTAATGATCATTATACCCCTGCCCGTCCGTTCGTCTGTTACGCTTTGGGGTACCCATCTCTCATCCACAACTGAATATTCTAAATAAAAGATGAAACTTTCACAGAATCTTTATTACATATTACCATTGTGCACCTCTTATTTTACTTTTTGATCCGAAACACATTTTGGGTTAACCAAAGCAGAACATAGAGATATTGCCATGTTTATATGGCGGCGGGGGTATCATTTAGTGAGCTCATTGCTCACACTTCTTCTAGTTTTCTTATTACATTCTTTGCTACTTACCATTTAATATTTCAAATGCTTTAAGAACTGTTGTAGAGTTAATTTATCTCGAAAGAATAAGCAATTCAGAATGGCAGTATCTGTAATGGCTTTATTTTGTTTAATATAGGGTAATTACATAATGAAACAATGCTATGAAAACAATGGACAATGATCAAATATTATTGCAAGTGTCAATGAGTAGTGCGCCGGCATAGATTGCAGCCTGGAAGGGTCTCTAAAGCCATGACGAAGGGCGATATTGCTCTGGAATAAGAAATGATAACAGCAGAAACACAGAAGAAAACTTACAAAACTTGAATGTACAAGATTTATGCCCTAGCATGCCTAAGATAGAAAGACTATATGAATGTATATCCGCGCATATATCTAGAGTTTTGTTTATGTAACCAGGTTTTAGGGATGATTGGTGAAAAACTGTGCAAATTTGATGAAGAATATAAATTTAGTTAAATGGTGAGGGTGGGTGGGTGATCGAAATCGGTGAAGCGGAAAGGATGTGCGCGCAAGCGCATTACGCGACTTTGTTTTATTTTGGAAATTTGTTTGAGGGCAGAAGGAGTTATCGCGCTTAGACTATTCCTCTTCGATAACTGGCATTTACCGCACATAGCGGTAAATGCAATTATCTCGAAAGAATAAGCAATTCAGAATGGCAGTATCTGTCATGGCTTTCTTTTGTTTAATATAGGGTCATTACATGAAACAATGCTATGAAAACAATGGACAATGATCAAATATTATTGCAAGTGTCAATGAGTAAGCGCCGATTCTCAATCTGGCATTTGGCGCATACGGTTTGCAGAAACGAGGAGCCATATGGTGCTGACAACCCTGGAGGGTAAACAGAAGTTGCCAGCGATGGCTTGTTGCAAAATTCTGCCAAGTGGATTGCTGTACGTGAATATCAAGACAGCAATCCATCCGCCAACAAATGGCGGACAATTTGGCAAGCAAGACATTATGTCTTATGCAACGCCATGATTCACAAAGCAATTCAAAACAATATGCAGGGTAACAACAATGGTCAATGTTGCAAAGCAATACAGTACAACACAACAATGCATCATCAAACATGATTTCTTTTTTTTGGGGGGGGGGTTATTATAGGGGATAAGGAATGCAATTCAACTCGATACAATTGTGACTATCAGGAATAGGATTATTGGATGGTGTGTGGGGACCTTTTATAAGCCATGCACAGATACTGTGTTTTAGGGGAGGATAGGGAAAACTTTTTGACTGGAAGTCATAAACTTGGACAATGCCTTTTGTATTGTAGTTGTAAATATAGAATTTCCAAGATCTGACAAATGTACACAATCGAGGAATAATTTGGGCTGATCAATTTTTATATCTGGGTGACGTATGAGGGCCCCATTTAACTTCTGCAAAACAAAGCAACCAATAGAATTATTAATTCTTTTTCTAGCTTTCTCTGCAGCTTCGCTTGAAATCATGTAACGCCAGTATTTGCGAGAAAGTATATTTAACCATACAAGAAGAGTGTTAGGTAATTTTTTATGAAGAGAGGCTAATAATGACTTCATGGCTATTTGTAGTTTGAGGCCTGATTTCATTATGACAATTTAACAAACTGCTGATGTGTTGATCAAGTTGCTCCAATTTAAGCCCCCCTGATCCAGACCAGGTTACATCTATCTTAAGGTGCACCAGAGACAAGTTTTGGCCAATTGTTGAACGTGTGCAGTAATCTTCGGCTGGTCTGATAATGGAAGATCCAACAATCCATACCTTACAGCGAGTTCCTGCAAACTTAGCTTACAGTTAGTAAGACTGACTATCTACAAGACTAAATTACTTGGACGAACATAAGACTTAAAAGCGTTGGATTTCCATCCACCCATGGTTTTAATTTCTTGCTCTGGAATACCTTGCATATATAATGAAGTTGCAGCCCCTATGCGAAATGAATGTGATTTGAATGTTGATATATCAAGCTTGAGGATTGATAGAGCTTTCTTTAGTATTTGATTGCATTGATAGTAGGTCAAGGGTGAGCCGTCCATGTGGCATAAGAACTGTGATGTTTGAGTTTGTGATGGTCTATGGGTCATGAATTCTAGTATGTTGTGGAATAGGACCTGATTTTGTTTTGTGCTATTAATTTGCATTGTTGTGCCCTTGCCATGCTGATCTGTTTTTGTTTTCCCTAATGTGATCCGAATGCATGATTGAGATATTGATACATTTTCTATTGACAATGGGGAACTGCAGGTGTTTGCCCTAGTGGTAGTTATCTCCCCGTCTCCAAGTAAAGCGAAGAATGCAAGGCCATATGCAGAAGAGAAGAGTAATTTTTCATAATAACTGCGTCAAACGTGTTGCAAAGAGTCTATTATCTTGACTAATAGGGGAAATGTTATCGGACTTCTTGAATCTTTCCTATGTTTAAGTTGTTTAAAGTCATTGAGCATTTTTTTTATTATGAAAAATTGGCATGGGTCTGAGTAGCTGTTCTACTTCCTGCTCAAATGATTCCAGAATTTCCGAGGAACTTGGCAGGGATAGTAGTCTGCGTGGGGGGCCAGCTTCCTGAACTTTTGCCACTGAAAACGAGATATGGCATCAGCAATAGAATTAGAATGACCTGGTATATGTTCGCAGCGGACTTGGATATTGTATTTTAATATTTTGTAAAGAAAGGGCCTGAGGAGGGACATAACTCTAGGTGACTTTGATGTTTTTTGGTTGATTATCTCGACAACAGCCATGTTATCGATATGTAAGATTTTTTTTTTGCCTTGGAGTTTGTGGCCCCATATGTAAATTGCAAGAGCGAGAGGGACTAACTCCAGATAAGACAGGTCTCTACAATCGTGTTGTGACCATTCTGAGGGCCATTGAAGGCAGGACCAATGTGTACCGAATATGACCCCACACCCGAGTGAACCAGAGCTATCTGAGGATATGTGAATAGTGTCCTTATCTGACCAGTGAATATCTGGGAATACAGTTGTGCCACTAAAGTCGGACAGGAACTCTAGCCATATGTCTACGTCTTCGCGAAGTGCCCTTGATATAGTGATATAATGGTGTTGTTTGTATCCCTGTGACAGGCTGTCATAAAATCGCCTACAAAAGGCTCTTCCTGAAGGTATTGCCTTGGAAATAAATGCCAAAGATCCGACTAACGATTGCATTTCTTTAAGAGTAATTTTGCGATGTGAGGCAACATTTTGTAGTTGGCTTTAAGGGCATCAACTTTATCTTTAGGGACAAATATAGTTTGGGTGATGGTATTAATCCCTAAGCCTAGAAATATTAGACATGTTGTAGGACCTTCGGTTTTTTCCTCTGACAGAGGAACACCTAGTGTTTCGCAAGTTATGTCAATGTTTGCATAAGGTTTTTGCACACAAGAGTGTTTGCAGGCCTGCAAAGCAAAATCATCAAGTTAGTGGACTAGGGTGTCAACATTGGCTCGATTTTGTACAATCCAATGGAGGGCTGTAGCAAATTTTTCAAATGTGGCGCATGCTATGGAGCAACCGAATGGGAGGCACTTATCGAAATAAGAATTGTTAAAATGAAAACCAAGCAAGGAGAAGTCTTCGGGGCGAATAGGAAGTAATCTGAATGCATTAGAAATGTCTTTTTTGCCTAGCAAAGCTCCCTTGCCTAGTTCTTTTATCATTCTTACTGTCGAGTCGAATGATGTATAATGAAAAGTGCATAGATCTGGGTCTATAAGTCATTAACACTATTTCCCTCCGGTGTAGATAAGTTACAAATCATACGCCACAACCTTGCTGTTTGGGAACAATGCCTATTTGGCTGCACTTGATATTTTACATAAGGATATTCTTGAATGGCCCAGCTATTCTACCTAATTTTACCTCTTGATCAATTTTTTCTTGCAGCTGCTGTGGATTCGTTTGTGCCGATTTCATGTTTTTAGATTTTTGGATTTCCCGAATAGCAAATGTTAAAACCATATTGAAAACCATTGATTAATTCCTGAGCAATGTGTTGCAAGGGATAGTCTTTTAGCATTGATTTTAGAATGTTAACGTTGACTGGAGTTGGGGCCAAGTCCTAGAGGCCTTGGGTGGTTTGGATGGAGCCCTCTACCCTGAAATCTGCTTGGGGGCTGGCGGGGATGTTCGGCTTGTCGTGAACGAAAGTACTCTGAGCGAAATGCCTGATTGTTTTGCCAGCGGCAATTTATGAGTAGGTGATTATTAGAGCATTTCATGCAGTTGTGTTGAGAAGTGCAGAATGGTCTGCCGCATGTGCTTTTGTTATTGAAGTCAAAGCATTTTGGAGATTTAGATGTATAATTTGGTGCTTGCTGCGATAGAGGACTTTGGCCATGTGTCACATACAGAAGCCACAATTCTGTGTCGACGGACCCCTAATCCAGAGTATGGTTTCTAGCGCGCTTTAGTCTGAACTGTATGTCGTAATTGAGCCAGTTTAGGTTTGATGATCGCTGTGCAGCGGTACGGATGATGTTAATGTATTTCAGAATTGACTGAATGTGTTGAGGGTACTTTGTTTAGTAAATGCTACTGAATATGAGAAATGCATTTGTCCATGTTTCGATTGAAGTAATTTTGATTTCCTTATGCTTAGCCTTTAACACTAGCTCGCCAGCAACAATTGTGAGCTGTTGCTGGGGCTCATCGTTTGGTTTGAGTTGTAATAGTTTGTGAAGATGGATGAATATATTATCAAAAATATTTTGTCTCAGGCTATCTGATCCATGCACATCCAATGCGTCTGAGATGCCATTTAATGAATTTGGTGTTGACGCATTTGAATTAGACATTGTATTAAAACATAGTGTACCTGCAGAAAACACTATTGGTGATGCCTCCGATTCTGAGGGGCCAGGAATGTCTATTACTGATGACATTGTAGGCTAGTTTGATAAGGCTGGAGGGATGACCACA
This sequence comes from Saccostrea glomerata, assembly GCA_003671525.1. Taxonomy (NCBI): domain Eukaryota; kingdom Metazoa; phylum Mollusca; class Bivalvia; order Ostreida; family Ostreidae; genus Saccostrea; species Saccostrea glomerata. Next base: position 406 of record PRKT01001823.1, on the reverse strand, counting down.
GGAGTGACCTGGATCGCTTGAGTCACGGTGCTTGCAGCAGAAGTGACCTGGACCGGTTGAGTCACAGTACTTGTAGGTCTGGAGCCAGTGGAGGGTTTGGCCTTCCTGGCGGGGGCTTGTGCACGGCCCGGCCTGGCATAAGGCGATTTTGATGCCCTTTTTTGCACGGAGCATATTTCGATGACCTATGGAACGATACCTGTACGATACAGTAATCCTCTAATTTGGTCGAAACTTGGAGCTGATTTTTCTTGAGTCTCAATTGATCGAAATCGGTGAAGCGGAAAGGATGTGTGCGCAAGCGCATTACGCGACTTTGTGTTATTTTGGAAATTTGCTTTAGGACAGAGGGATTTATGGCGCTTAGACTATTCTTCTTCGATAACTGGTATTTACCGCACACAGC